>JZKD02S1698123.1:462359-498909 GCA_000966675.3 Picea glauca | reverse complement strand
AGTATCTCTGCCAACACCAATGCGACCTAATGCTTGACCCTTGTGTTAGAAGGGCTTCCCAGGACAATATGCTGCCAATGGAATTTTACACTCCCTAACTCAAGATGCTATTGTTCGTTTTTGAGCTTTTGGAGAGTGTGTCTCTCTTCCTACTCCAAAGCACTAGCCTAGCTAAATGTTGGTGTAAAAGAGCCATAGAAAAAAGTTACTAGTTCAATTTTAATATTACGCAAAGTTTTACAGGTTGTTGTTTACTCAAAGGTAATGGAAATGAAACTCGTGATGTGTGATTCTGACCCAAATAATGCAAGGATATGATGAAATAGAGTTCGTTTCATTCGATGAATCCTAGTTATGGGAGAGAGAGATCAATTTCCGAATCAAACTTAATACTACAATGCAAATGCAATGCTCAATTTCCTTTCAGATGCTAATGCAAATAATCATGTATCAATGAACAATTTCAATATGTCTCTTTCAAAACTTCAATACTCTTAACACTTTGATTTTCAATGTTCTCGCAAAAGCAAAAACAAAACTTGAAAGAAAACATGCAGTTCACTTTCCAAGAAGAACTATGAATAATGAGAAAAGAAAACCAAATAATAAAGACTCAAACAAACAACCCAAGCCAATACTTTCAATGAAAGAAAAAACAAAAGCAAACCAAGGAGCTTCTCAATGTAAATGAAAAATTTCATCCTTTTGAACCAACAAGTGCAAGAGAAACACCAAACACTCAACTTTCAACCAATCCCTGTTTCTCAGCAAGTCAGATACACTCAACTCTATCAGTCAGAGAGAATGACAATGCCAACAAAAGCTAAGAAATGAAAGTCAAGTTTCAAAAGCAAGAAAAACCTAGAAACCCTAGATCAGTTTCAGCAAGCCAATTATAGCAAAAGATAGGTAAGTCACTGATGTAATAAGCCAAAGAGGTCCAAATCAACATACATGAGCTATTGACAGGATCAAAACTTGAATTCAAAAAAATTTCAAAAACTGTTCGCAGGCTAGTGTGGAACACAGTGCGAGAAACTAAAGTTCTCGCAGGCCACTTTGATGCAGCATGCGAACTATCCGCACTGAAATATATATGCAAGGTGCGAATAGTCAAGGTTATCGCAGGCTGCTAAAGGACATAGTGCGAGAATCCTTGAAACTAATGAAAAATTTGAAAGAGCAAGCAAAAATCAAATTGGCTTATAGACCCAGAAGGTCTCTCAGGGTATCCTGAGGACTTAGAGACAGTCAAATCAAGAGAAAAATGCAAACAGAGCAAATGGCCACAGAAATTTCGAAAACCAAAAAGACAAAAGGGATAGTTCCCCAGTGGAGTCACCAATTTTGTTATGGGATAAATCTATAGGTGCGGACACTAACCGATCTCCCTAGATCCACCTGGTATCTAGAACAAAACAGAACATAATACTACTCTTTCCCTAGATCTAGTCTATTGAATGAACAAAGATCTAAGGAGAGCGTTCATAAGGTATGTTCGTAACCCTTATCTCTTAGTTCATTCAATAGACTAGATCTATGGAAAGAGTAGTATTCTGTTCTGTTTTGTTCTAGATACCAGGTGGATCTAGGGAGATCGGTTAGTGTCCGCACCTACGGATTTATCCCATAACACATACAAACTTTCTCATGCATCAATTATGAACCAAAGATACATCAATAAGAAATGATGAATCATGAACTAGGGAATAAACCAATTGTAACCTGTACCATACACCATACCATCAACCATATGTAGATCTGTACCATATCATAAATGAATTATCTTAAAGAACCAATGCATGTCCATCATGCATATTCCACCATAAAACATGAATATGCCTCAACCATGTATAATCAAATCATAGATATGAACTATAATAACCATGTCATATGATGAACCAAATATAAGAGTGTTCCTCACTCAACCAAGTAACCAATATATACCATATCCAAATTCCAAACCAACCATACCAATTATGCCTCACGAATACACCATACCATGACAAGAAGTAACCATAAAATAAGTATAAAACCATACCAATACCTTTGTAGCCGACCTGAAATAATAAGATGCTGACTTGTAATCTTCTTTTCTAACTCTAAGGACCTGGTACCAACATCTACTAAAATCTTCGTGATCTTTTCACGTGTACATGACTTTATCTTCTACATCACATGTACATATGCTCTCTTATTGACCTACAACTTGTGCATACCTGATAAATAAGGGTTTTTTGTAACTATCATATTTTCATCATCGACTCTTCTTTGCTACCTCAGAAAATGACACTACAACCTTAGAAAAAGATCACTAGATCACAAGAAATATAAGCAATGAATAAGTGTGTGAGTGTTATTGTTAATGACTCCTTGAGGTGTCTTTTTACTTATGCTATCTAACTCCTTTTCTTAATTAGGGATTCTATATTTTTCTTGTTACAATAACTTTACCGCTTTGACCAAGAATTATAACCAACTAGGGGCTTCTTGTCCACTTTTTAGGGCTTCCAACTTTACAAGGCCATATCTCCCTAACCATGAGGAACCATGTGGCATTCCACATATCACTAGAAATGGAACGCCGATTACTATCCATATATGAGAGTGTTTCCTTAATTCACACTATCCTTTCTATCCATATTCTTGATTAAACTTTGGGTATTGAAAACACACCATCGAGGCTACCGGAATTTGCTACTGGACTTCTTCAAGAGTTGACATCAATCTCTAAAATCACTCTCCAAGGGTTGACATCAACGACAACCAACTTTCCAAGACAACTGTCCAACATATGATTCTCATATGGTATGTGTTGGCTCACAGTTTTAAGACCCTAGGTTCAGTTTATTCTACCAACAAACCTTGTAGACATCAACCCTTTCAGGATCACCTGCATGCAAGTGAAGTCTCACCCGAGCCATTTATTGGGGATGTAGGAACCAAGTGTCTGTAGGAACAAGGGGATGGGAGGTGATCAAAATATTCATTCCTACTTATCTACCCTATGTGCAATATCATGTGTCTCTTTTACATTAGTTAATTGGTAAATTTAATTATACATCACCATTATACTGCAAATTGCAACATAAAATATTCACTGTAACATTCATAATTATTGCGCATCAAATATATAGAAAATAGATCTAGATCTAGCTATGCATAAATAGATCATCCATGAACAATCACATAAAAGGACATCCATACGTGGAATTTAACGTGGTTCACCTAAACTTTGTGCTATGTCCACAACGACTGGATTCTTTATTGTTATTTGTGCACCTAAACTTTGTGCTATGTCCACAACGACTGGATTCTTTATTGTTATTTATGCAATCCATCTCAGGATTTCACACTAATTTTACAATAGATGTATCATGATATCTTTCTCCATCCTTCCTAGTTTCTCTATTGTGAAAGGATCTATCTACAAAACTCTCCCTAGACCCTCAGGCGAATACTCTCTCTCATTCTCAATATATTCTCTTGATAGAAACAACAACAACCTTCAACAAAACTTCAACAACCTATTCTACCTGACCCATTACATATTTATACATATAATTTAGGGTTAAAAAACCTATTCACTTATCCCAAAAACTTATGAAAACTTATGATTACAACTCATGAAAAATCATTATTTAGGCATGTTTTTCTTGCCTTTCCATCTTCATGCTACTTTATCTCCTCCTTTTACATGTCTATCTGCTTTTTCATGCCTAACTGTTGTCATTAATTATTTTTCACGCACCCTCATTATTCGTGCTTCGATTTGCTTGTCTAAAATGCCCCCAACACTCACCTGTGGCTCATCCTAATCCACTCAAGCCTGTTACATCATTCCACTCCATGCTTCCTTGAAATTTTGGAGGGTTTCCTTTACTGTCGTGACTTCTTTCCTGAATTCTTCTTCTTGTTCCAAAATATCTTCTATGACCTGCATAGTCAGGGTCGTGAGTTTCTCCTCACTATCATGAACTGCTTACTTTACTATGATTTGCACAACTACCAATTCTCTTATTACCTTTAGTTCTTCATCCTGCAGTGGTAATAATCACCGATGGAGAATCTTTTGTTGGTATCTTATTTGTTCTATTTCAGTGTATGATTGTCTGCCTTCCAGATTGGCTGCCATATGCTCGGGTGGTGTCAACGTACTTATGTTTTTCTAAGCCTTTTGTGCTCTTTCCTATGCATCTTTTAATCTAGATTCCATAACCTTCATCTATGGATCCTCCATAACATTTATCCAAATATGTGCACTTTCCTCACATAAATTCATGCATTCCTCCTCCAGTATCTTAATACTTTCTACTATGGTCATAACGATTCTTTCTCTTTCTTCCTTTTCCTTTGGTGGTGTTCCTAGCATGGTGCATGATTCTAAGTCTTTGATTCTAGTGTGGAATCCTTTAATGTCTTCCTTGATGTTTGAGACTTGTTCTTCAAGTGTAGCTTCTACCACCACTGGAATGTTTTGAAAATCCTTGTAGATTGTTTAGATGGCCTGTTGTATTCACTTTTCCTATTGCTCAACCTCATCCTTATCCTTCAATATTCTCTTGGCCTTTTCCTTGACCTCACTCTTCTCCTTCAATATCATGTCATCCTTTTTCTCAACTGTTCTCTTCTCATGCAAAGAATTTGTATACTCTTGTTGAAGCTATGTCTTCTCCATTGCTACCTTCACCAATTTACTTGATGCTAACTCTACACACAACCTTATCTCCTACGCAATACCAAAGTGCAATGCCTCAAAAATGTTGTGGAAATATGTGAAATAACTAAGTCTAGATGACTTAGTCATTGTACCTACTCCTTCATCTCAGGTGTGGGAAACCCAACCACATATTGGTAAATTTTCAACACTCTATACCCTTTTTCCATATATGAAAAATATGAATTAGTGGCCCTTACTTCTTCCGTCAGGATTGTAGATGGTACTTCATCGGGTTTTCACTATGCACTATGTTGTTATCCTTGTTTCTTCAAAGAGATGATGTAATCTTGTTAATTTTTCTTGCACCTACTGGTGCATTTCTTCTTGTTTGTGCAATGGTTTCTGAACTACTTCTTCTGTGACATCCCTTACTTGATAGTTGATTATGTCAATGTCATCATTTGTTAGAGAATAAATGAATGGCTCTGTCAGACAATTGTCTTAGGTTGATGGAAATTTGGTATGTATTTTTGGTTTTCATTGATGTCAGCCATTGGAGATTGATATTGTAGATTTATGTCAACCCTTATTGATTGATGTCAACCCTTGGAGAAAGTCTAGTAGCGAATTCTGGTAGCACAAAGGTTTGGGTAATGGACCCAAGTTTTTTTGATGTATAACATGATGTGTTTAAATATATTTGAAGGTAAGAATATTCTATATGGATATTACATGGCATGCCATTTCTGGTGGTACGTGGAACGTCACATAACTCCTCACGGTTAGAGAGTTATGGCCATGTGAAGTTGGAGAACCCAGGTTTAGGTAATGGACCCAAGTTTGTTTGATGAATAATGGTACATGTTTTGATATATTTGCATGAAAGACTACTATATATGGATAGTGCATGTCATGCCATTTCTAGTGTTATGTGGAATGTCACATAACTCCTCATGGTTAGAGAGTTACGACCATGTGAAGTTGGAGAACCCTAATGAGTCATCTAGAAGCCCCAAAAAGTCAAATTAGTCAAAGTGTTTGCAAAGAAGAAATTATTTAAATAATAAAGTGAAGTGATGACTATAATATAAATCAAATTGGATACAAAATAAATTATTTAAATAATAAATTTAATTGATAAATTACTAAGTGGACAAGTGGTTAGAAGTGGGTTAACCCTAAAATAAGGAAAGCGGGTTAAGATGGTTGAACGGTAACCCCTTGAGGAAGCTACTTGAAAGCATAAATAAGAGGAAAGGCTCTCTCATTTTAATCACACTTGATCATATTGAATATCTACAAGTGACTGAGGTAACCAAATGGTATCTAAGCCTAATTTTAGAGGGAAGGTGAAGTAAAGAAGGCTGAAATTCAAGGGAGGATAAATTCTTTTGATGATGCTTTCTAAGGTGTTTCGGGAGAAAACATCATAACTTCTTCATAACATATAAAAATTTAGTAAGAACAAATGTGTTGGTTAGAGTACAGTCTTTATTATTTTGTGCACAATTTTCAGATCCATACAACAAATACTCCATGCAGGGAACGTTGTACAAGTTCTCCCTCTAGAATAAGCCAGGATTCAACAAGGTATGTGATCATATACACCAGGTATATTACATATTTACAAATCGGATTTGGATGATGAAATTGACGAGGGATTTTGGATGAGGTACATGTTGGGTAAATGGTTAAGACAAGTATTTTATGAGTTGGCATATACATGAGGTGTATAGTTGATGATGTTGGTACATCTTGATGAGTCATAGTTGACGAGTAGTTGATACATGATTGGTACATACTTGGTACATGGTTGGAGGAACGCGTTATTAGTATTGTTGATACATGGATTGTATTGGTATATTATTAGAAGCACATATTGATTTTGGTGATGATTATGAGTTGTTGTGTTATGCTTGGTTGATGCACATCTTTGAGAGTTGTCTTGTTGATTGATCTTGGTGAGTAGATCTGATTTCGTTGATAAGATTGATGAAACAAGTTGTTGTGATAGGTTTTTTGGACAGGTTGTTGTGACATGTTATTTGTATAGGTTTGGTGCATGGTTGATGCACTTTTTCATGGTATAGGTTGAGGTATAGGTTGGTGCATGGTTGATGCACTTGTTTATGGTACAAGTTGATTATAGGTTGTTTGGTACAGGTTGGTGCATGGTTGATGCACTTGTTTATGGTACAGGTTGATTGCAAGTTGAGGTACATGTTGATGCATGGTTCAGGTTATTGGTACATGTTATTTGGTGTAGATTGATTGGTACAGGCTTACAATAGTATATATCACAGTGATAGTGTGATAATGGTTCCATCATTCTACTTATTTCAAGGCGGTTGGATGGGGAAAGGACAATTGGTTGTAGCCACCTTCCGGTTGTAGCTGGAGAACATAGGGGGTTGTATCCTCCTTCTAGTTGTAGCCAAATAATTGGTGATTTGGAGCTTCCCTCAAGTTGTAGCCTAAGAAACTAGGGGGTTGGAGCCCCCTTCCAGTTGCAGTTGGAAAACAAAGGAAGTCGGTGCTTCCAATGAATGTAATTCTTAAAGACATATAAGAAAAAACATTTCGTGGTTTTCTCCCACTTTGGGTTTCCATGTAAAACACTGGTGTAATTTGTATGTGTGCGATTTCTCATTTGTTCATTGTTTATTTACTCTAAAACTATTGGATGATAATGCTACATTGATATAACACTTGAATTTTATGGTGAAAAATGATTAAATTTCTCTATTATTGATTCACCCCACCTCTCAGTAATCCAACAATTGGTATCAAAGTTGGTTCCTTCAGGAAATAGTTTAACCACTGGAAGGATATCATGGATTATTTTGATAATGGATTACCAATGTTTAATGGTCAGAATGGTTTTAAGTATGAGATGTGTAGTAGAATGATGAAAGTGTTTATATAGACATAGGGACACTATATTTGGCTATCAGTTGTTACAGTATATGATATTTCAAAAAGGGAAAAGACTGTAACCAAGAAGGAATTGAAGAAGAATAACAAAATAACAATGGATTTCATCTGGGAAGGATTACCTAATACGGTAAGAGAAAAGGTTGGAAAATGTTCATTAGCCAAAAAAATTTGGGATAAGTTACATGACATATATTCTTCACCCATCGCAGATTCAGAAAATGCCAAAGAAGATGCAGATACAGATCAAGAAGAATTATGTTCACCATTTCAAATAGATTTAGAATATGAAGAGTACATAATCACTAGGGGTATGTTGTTTTGATTTAATTGTGAAAAATGTGGAAATCTTGAAATATAGTTCCATGAAGGAAATGAGACAAAAATACTAAGTGAAAAGGAAGACAATTATGAAGAAAAATTGATTAGTTCTTTTGATGATCTAAGATAAGAAAACATGTCACTCAAGAAATAATTGATGAAACAAAAGGAAAGTGTTCACATTTTTGAAGAATTCCAATAGGTAATTGAGAACTTAAGAACTTAGCTAGAAGAAGCCAAAAAGATCGAAGAAAATTTTGAATATGAAAAGAAGTATTTGGAAGCCAACAAAGAAGCAAAGAAGGAAGAAGCATAAATGAGAGAGACGATATTGAAAAAACATCTTAAGGAAATAAATAACGATCTAAAATAGCTTGAGGTAGAGTTTGGTCAAGAAGAACAATGACTTGAAGAAGAAATAATCACAGTAAAAATTAAGCTTGAAGAAGGGAAAAGAACAAAAGAATTCATGAAGTCTCAGATAATGAAGAAATAAGAAGAGGTTGAGAAGCTTGAAGAAGAATTTTCCACATCAAGAAGTAAAATATTCAAGCTGAACAAGAATGTTGAAGAGACATAAAAATCTACATCAGTTATAGAGAATGAAGAGAAGCACTCTAGGTTGGTAGAAAAGAAGAATGAAGAAAATAGAAAGAGTTATGCAGAAGTACTCAAAGAAAGGAATCATGGTCAACCAAAATATAAAAAACTATTGAAGATACATCTTCAACAAGACAAACCATGTTCAAGACACAAATAAGCTTCAAACATGATCATGATCAGTCAAGGCAAAAATTCAGAAGGACTACGCCACAAAGAATATCATTCACTCCAAGGTATGAAAATTTATTTTATGGTCATTCTTTTTATTGTACTTGTTGGAGTTACTTCACACACACCTAGGATTTATTTTTTCTAAGTGTTTTCCTTGTTTATTAGTCATTATTCAGTCTCCTATATTTTAGGAAGAATATTCCTCTAGGGAGAATATTCTCTTCAGTTTTCACTTCAATTTAATTAGCTGAGTGGAGTCTAGATGTTGCATTGGTTTTGTCACCATGAAACATTGGGATCATCACCAGATAATGCGCATTGTCCTTGGGATCATCACCAGACTAGTGAATTACTCATGATTCCCTGATATCCTCCTCACTTCACTTTGTTTCAACAGTTAACTGAAGACTGATAGACTAGTTAACTCAGACTAGGTGGCAGTTCACTCCAATAACTTCCTGAGAGAATAGACTAGACTAGGTGACAGTTTACTTTCGTAACTATTGGTGTGCATCTAGATCACTCTAGACCACCACTATGGCACATTAGCTACTCATGTATCCTATATCTATTGTAAATTATTCACTCTTTGAGTGTGGAATACGGTTAATGAGAATTCTTTCATTATTTATCTCCTTCTTCTTTTTCAATTTCTCTCTACAAATGTGTGTGGTATTTTATAGCTAGATATATCTTGTGTAGGTTTAACACATTTACATGGTATCAGAGCAGACCGACTACTAAGAAAAATATACACCAAATTATGTTTTGCAGGTACTGAAGATTGAAGAACGCAGAAAAGATGGATTATTCACCGAAAATACTTCTCATTCCTCATATCTATTTGGAGTGGAAGCCAAAAATTCTTCTTCTTCTCAGATGTAGAGGCTTGTACCAAATAACTATGGAAATGGAAGTAGAGCCTGATTCTGCCAATGATAAAAAAAAAATTCTCAATAGACAAGATATGGCCATAGGATGTATCCTCTGGTTTATTTCTCATGAAATTATCCATCAAGTATATGATGAATCACAAGAATCAAATCCAAATGAATTATGGACCAAATTGGAGGTTTTATTTGGGAATAAAGAAGATTGTGAAGATTTCATGCAAGAGGTTGAATAGATAGATCCATAAGAAAATCCATCAGAAGATCAAACATTTTATTCTGAAGAGTCTTCTACACAAGTATTTGCACAAATTTGTATTCCATTAGTTGAAGATGATGTCTTATCCATTTCAAATTTGTTTTCTGAATTTCATGTGGAATATATATGGAATTCATCTCAAGAGTCACATGCAGACACTTTTGCATGCACTATGCATGCATCTCAGGAGACAAAAAGGGAGCCACGCACATCAGACTCAATTCTGATATTTTTTTAGAAAAATTTACAAAAAAAAATTGGATATTTGAATTCCTCTTGCGAAAATATCCAATTTCAAAAGAAAAATTGTCCGAAACGGAATCCAAGAAGTGAAGTTATGATCATTTTAAAACCAAAAAAATTTCAGGGTTTTTCTGGAAACGACCGCACAATTTTCAAAATTTCATCCAAAATTTATTTGGATCTTATTTATTACAAGAAGAGAAAGTGGATATGTGTGGGAATATAAATGATGCATCTAGTTCATCAGATCCATGCAGACATATACATCTTCAAAAAAATATTCAACGAGCACAAACTTGCACAGTTGCGAGGTCTTCTTGGAGTGAAGGACATGGTTGCTTAGCAACTGGTTTTTGTTCCTTCTCATTTTTTTTATGCATTGTAATTGAGGTGGGGGGGGGGTTCCCATGAGGTTTTCACTCTTTCCTCGTGTATTTCAGTGTATCTTTTTTATTTGGGTAACTAACATGGCCTCGTTGCCGGGACCCATTCTTTATTTTCACCATAGTGATGTTTAGGGGGTGTTGTAGTTACTTCACACACACCTAGGATTTATTTTTCCTAAGGTTTTTCCTTTTTTATTAGTCATTATTCAGTCTCCTATATTTTAGGAATAATATTCCTCTAGGGAAAATATTCTCTTTAGTTTTCACTTCAGTTTGACTAGTTGAGTGGAGTCTAGATGCTACATTGGTTTTGTCACCATGCAACATTGGGATTATCACTAGCTAATGCGTATTGTCCTTGGGATAATCACCATATTAGTGCATTAATAATGATTCCATGATATCCTCCTCACTTCACTATGTTTCAATAGTTAACTGAAGACTGATATACTAGTTAACTCAAACTAGGTGGTAGTTCACTCCCGTAACTGCCTGAGAGACTAGACTAGGTGGCAGTTTACTTTCGTAACTGCTGGTGTATGTCTAGATCACTCTTGAACACCACTATGGAGAATTAGTTACTCATGTATCCTATATATATTGTAAATTATTCACTCTTTGAGTGTGGAATGCAGTTAATGATAATTCTTCCATTATTTCTCTCCTTCTTCTTCTTTCTCAATTTCTCTTTGCAAATGTGTGCAATATTTTCTAGCTAGATCTATTATGTGCAGGTTCAAAACATTTACAGTACTAAATTTGGACATAATATTTCATATTGCAGGGATTATAAAAGAAATGTTGAAGCAATAAATGCCTATGTGGCCCCACATAACATTGAATGTTACAAATGTCATAACTATGGACACATAGCTAATGATTGTAGAAGCATGATCGATACATCCATGAAAGAGAACATTGATATCAGATGTAATAAATTGTGGATAAGAAAACATGAAGAACAATTAAATAGATATCAGGTCCCATAGATCACAGGATTGACAATAAAATGAGATGAATAAAATTCTACAGAGAAAAGAAAGATGTTAGATACATAAAGGTTTGGAAAATAACTGAAACAAAATAAGGACATGTAAATAAGGAATAGGTTCAAGAGATTGTATTGTTATGAATTGTAGTGAAAGATGAATCCACAAACAAAAATAAATAATTTAGAGCTTAGAGAGATGACGAATCTACCAATGAATATGATGATGAATCTACCAATGAATATGATGATGAATACACATCAGATCAGGAATTGTTCTGAGTCATCCGTCTTAGAGACTCCCAGGTAATATGAATATTAGATAGGGGAGTCTATGCGATAGTTGTGACAGACCAAAGAACCATCCTTCAAGAAGCTTGCATAGTTTGAGAAAACAGATCCAAAGAATTCAGTTAGAAGAAGTACAATTTGATATATTAATCAAGACTTCATGATAGTATAGTGATAAATGAGTCAGCATTATGGACAGTTGTGCAAGTAGAGTCTTGGATAGTATGGACAAAGATGGACTCCTAAGAATACTTAGTAGGTTTGGATAGATATATGACAGTGGAAGAGAGAATGGATTCATAGATTGGTTCAGAGACAAAGGAACATTATCATAATGGATGATAATTACACATGAAATGGCTCGAACAATGCTAATGGATTCCAAATTGACAGATATTTTTTGGACACATGCAGTGCATACAATAGTTCACATTATGTTATCACATATTATTGCAGGGGTTTTTTTCCCTTAGGAGTTGGCCATTGGATGACCAAATGCAAAAGAAAGGGGCTTAAAAAACCCACAACTGTGTTTCATCCAAATTCGGGGCATGTTGTGCTAAGGCGTGCGCATATCAGGACAATGGAGAATGCTACTTCAGAAATTTTGAAGTGAGGAAGGCATGAAACCCCCAAGTCCTGAAGTGAGAAGAATATATAGGCCATCCAAACTAGAGGGGCACGTGGCATCATATTAGTGAATTTTCGATTTTGCGAGTCGGGGTTTTAGCGTGGAGCATAATGCAAGTTCACAAAATGCGAAATCCCGAAAACATTCGGGGACAGAGCCCCAGGTTATGACCCAAGGTAATATAGAAAAGTGGTGCCACAAAGAAGTGTAAGAACATGTTTATCGATTGGTGACTGGGGTTTTCGGGATGAAATCATGGCCGTCAGATGCATAGCATATCTGACTGTCAATCTAAGAGAAGCCATTTCTGCAAGAGATATTCTCTGGTTATGTAATCGACTTCTGACTTTCATGTTAATATAAGTCATCTTCCCTCTTTCCATTTTGTCTGTAAAATCTATTTAAAACACTCGGGCATGGATGATCTAGTCGAGGATCATTATACTATTGTAATGGAGGTTTGATTATAGCATTATTGTGGTTAGTTCTATTCATTTCCCTATGCATCTATTTCTTTCTCACATTGAATGAATTAGGCAAGGAGGACAAAGTTGAGATGTTGCAGTTGCAAGATGATGGAGGTTTGATCATACTGTAGTTGTAACTGTTTCCCTCGTAGACATATTTCAGTGTCTGAATTCGAGCTCAAGAATGCTCTTGAGCTTGGGTTTTCTTCTCTGGGTTGTTGGAAGGTCTGATGCCCAGAGAAGTCTCCTTCACCCTTTCTCCTAAGTCTTCTCTCTGCTCTCTCTTTAACTCAATTTACTCACTAAAGTTAATGTGGCTCTCACTTCCCTGTGCATTTCCTGTCCATTTCTGTGTTGAACATCTTTCATGTTGTTGAGTTTTGGCCATCGACCATCCACATTTAAACCAACATCCACCCCAAACATTGATGGGTATAAGGCTTACCTCCCTTGCAATCAGTAGGTGACTTCTGGTGATAACATTTTTGGCATCGTTGTCGAGAATGAAAGTGAAGATATATTCCCTGGGAGAATGACAACGAGGTTTTGATTCTAAAGGTGCATCAAGTATCAAAATCATTGAATATTATGATTGCACCTGGAGAATCCACTATCTCGGCTCTGCTGTTTATGTGTGACTGTTTTTGGCTACACCTAGTAGCCCCCTGGGAGAACACAATGATCAGGTTTGGTCTTTGATGGTGAAAAAATACCATACACATTCATTCTTCATATCATTCACCTGGTGGCTCCATGGTTGAAAGATCAATTAGCAACTCCACTGGTTCAAAATGAACAAAATCCTAGCTTGGAGGTTTTATCCTTTTAATTTTTCTGATGTTCTTGGTTTTCCTAATGTTGTCCCTACTATGGATGAATTGGGTGATTATTTTCCCATATTTAGAGAACGTAAAGAGGAAAACCCTGCTCGACATCTCCATGAGTTTCATGAACTCATGCATCAGTGGGAGATACATCATGAGGATGTTTTAATGAAGTTGTTCATGTTCTCATTGGATGTGGATTCCCATGAGTGGTATCAATCCTTCCCCCCTACTAGCGTCTCCTCACTGGAATAGTTTCAAGCAATGTTTAATAAGCATTGTCAAATGTATTACTCCTCTGAGTTAATTTGTCATAATTGTTGTGAGGAATGTGAAGGCCATGATCAAGATATGGTTGTGACTGGTGAAGGTTGTGAGGATGAGGGCCATGAGGGAGATGAATATGCTTTGGGTGAAGTAATGAAATTGATAAAATCTCTCTCTACCAAACTAGAAAGGTTGGAATATGAATAAAGCACAGAGTATTTTCCAGTCCTTGAAGCGAATGTTCTTGGCAGCTCTACTGCGGATGATAATGAATATTTCATAGATGTAGAGGCCTTGCATTCTGATCCTAAGGTGCCTATTGTCCCTAGCTTCAATGATTATTCAGATGAAGAGCAACAGAGCCCCACATCACAATTTGCTGACCTGGGGAGCAACCAACCTGTATATGATAGCTACGAATCAGATTATGCACTGGATATGTCCGATTTCCAAGAGCATACAACAAAGCCCTGTCCTCTATTCATTAACAAAAATCATCATGAGAAAATCATCCATCCTGAGCAGTAGATTGAAGAAAGATATTTCCCATGGGTTTTGTTTATGATGATTATGACTCTGACCCTTGGGAAATCCATAAAGAAGAAAAGGAGAAGCAGAAGGGGCAATTCATAGCCTACCCAAAGCCTGTAGTTTAGTAGCCACCATCTGAGACTAGTCAGCCTGCATCAACTTCTCATCCACATGTGCTTATCAAAGATATTCAGCCATGTGTGATCAGTTGTGGAGTAGATCAGGCTATCTGTTACAATTTTTCTAGAGTTTTCCACTCATTCTATGAGCTTGTCAGCGAGTACATGGAGCTATATTTCCTTCATGATTTGGAGCTGCCTAGATTTTTCTCAACTTCAACCTTTGGAGGAAATTTGAACGATGTAATCATTCTGCTGTCACGGTTGCATTATCTGTTATCAATCATTGACATAGTAAAGGAACTTCCAGTCAGGAAGTTACTTGAATGGCTATGGTGGAAATTTTCTTTCACCTAGCACTGTGTAAAAATAAATTAGTTTAGGAATATACATAAATAAGCTCCCTGGAGCATGTGTGCTTATTTTCTCTTTTTACTTATCATCCTGTATTCCTTAGCAAGGTGTTTTGATCTTGACTCCATAGCCTAACAAAAGGCGGTTGGAACTGCAAAAGAGATCTTAGATCCTCGCAGGGAGGAGTCTATCCCCCATGGGGCCTAATTTTATCACATATTCTTGCATGAGGGTGTTTTCCCTTAGGAGTTGGCCATTGGATGACCAAATTTGAAAGAAGGGGCTTAAAAAACCCACAATTGTGTTTCATCCAAAGTCGGGGCGCGTTGTGCTCAGGCGTGCACATATCAGGACAGTGGAGAATGACACTTCGATAATTTTTAAGTGAGGAAGGAGAGAAACCCTCGAGTCCTGAAGTGAGAAGAATATCCGGGCCATCCAAACTGGAGGGGCACGTGGCAACTGATTAGCGAATTCACAATTTTGTGATTCGGGGTTTTAGAGTGGAGCACGATGCAAGTTCGCAAAATGCAAAGTCCCAAAAACATTTGGGGACAGAGCCCCAGGTCATGAATCAAGGTCATATAGAAAAGCGGGGCAAGAAAGAAGAGTAAGCGCCTGTTTATTGACTACTGACTGGGGTTTATGGGATGTAATCATGGTCATCATATGCATAGAAGATCCGATTGTCAATATGAGAGAGGCCATTTTGCGAGTTTGAGCATCAGGATATTGGGAATTAAGTGGAGTGAAGACTCTCAAAATGCGAAATATAGAAATTTTATAGGGGATATGCGTTGGTTCATGGCTTGAGTTCGTATGCAGGTAAAGGTTCAAAGTTCACGTGAGCTACACCCAGGGCCAAAATGTCGATGTTGCCGCAAAAGGGGTCGCCACGTTCTCTAGGTGCCAAATCGACTTGGCCTCATTCTGATCCCGATGAATAAGTAAGTGAAAGTGGGGGGAGGTGGTTGAAGCCTTGCCTCACCCCATAAATGAAAATCATGGAAGAGCTGGAAGTGGAGGCAGACCATCAGCCCATGGTACCCCTGTGAGCCATGTTTTCTGCAGGGCCCATACTGATCTGAGCTCACGTCTGACAGGAGAATGCAGGTGTAGACTGACAGAAGAAGATGTAGATGTTGAGACTTGAATGGAGTGGTTTGAGCATGCCTCTGTCAAGGATGGCAAATTATTTTGAGTATATATGTGGAGTTCTAGGATTTTGTAAAGGTATTTTGGTTGAGCAGAGCTCCCAATCTATAATTTTGTTCTGCCAGAGCTGGTCTCTGGTTATGTAATTGACTTGATACTTTCATGTTAATATAATTCAACTTCCCTCTTTCCATTTTGTCTGTAAAATATGTTTAAAAGACTCGGGCATGGATGATCCAGTCAAGGATTGTTACACTGTTGTAATGGAGGTTTTATTATAGTGGTATCATAGTCAGTTCTATTCATTTCCCTATGCATTTGTTTCCTTCTCACATTGAATGTCTTGGGCATGGAGGACCCGATTTAGCTGTTGCAGTTGCAGGATGATGGAGGTTTGATCATATTGCAGCTATAACTGTGTACCTCATAGACATATTTTGGTGTTTGAATTTGAGCTCAAGAATGCTCTTGATCTTGTGTTTTATTCTCTGAGCTACTAAAAGGCCTGATGCCCAGAGCAGTCTCCTCCACCCTTTCTCCTAAGTCTTCCCTTTGCTCTCACTTTAAATCAATTTACTGACTGAATTTAATGTGGCCTTTACTTCCCTGTGCATTTCCTGTCTAGTTCTGTGTTGAACATGTTTCATGTTGTTGAGTTTTGGCCATCAACCATCCACATTTAAACCAACATCCACCCCAAACACTGATGGGTATCGGTCTTACCTCCCTTTCAATCAAGAGGTGACTTCCGGTGCTAACACATTCAAAATATAGTAATGCTTAGAAACAACAATGACAAAACTTCCTACGAACTATGCAAAGGAAGCGCAGACAACAACCTCTACATCAAGGTAACTCAAGGCAGTATTTTATTAATTGAAATTTACGTTGCTGATATTTTTTTTGGAAGTACTAATGATAGGTTAAGTCGGAAATTTGCAAAGGATATCCAGAATGAATTTTAAATTTCATTACTTGGAGAAATATCCTTCTTTTTGGGTCTTTAGATATGTCAAAGAAACCAAGGAATTTTTATTTCTCAAACTAAGTATATCATAGAAATGCTAAAGAGGTTCAGAATGTAATATTGAAAACTAGTTAGCACTCCTATGCAAACCAGTTGCAAGTTGAGAAAAAATGATGATTCAAAGTCTATAGACCAGAGGAAATACAAGTCAATGATTGGTAGCTTACTATATGTGACAACATCCATACCAGATGTAATGGAGGTAGTTGGACATGTGACACGATTTCAAGAAGAACCAAATGAAACACATGTATTAGCAATGAAAAGGATTTTCAGATATCTCAATGGAACATAAGAGTTTGGATTATGGTATCCAAAAGGAAAGGATCTATCACTTATTTCCTACATAGATGCAGATTGGGAAGGTTGCATTGATGATCAACGAAGTACCAGTGGAGAAACGTTCTACTTGGGTGAGTGTTTAATATCATGGTTAAGCAAGAAACAATCATCAATATCCTTATCTACAACCGAGTCAGATTATATTGCAGCAACAAAATGTTGTACACAAGTTTTGTGGATGAAAACAACTCTGACAGATATACAGGTTGAGTATGACGATCCCATTCCAATCTATTGTGATAATACAAGCACCATTAGTATCTCAAAGAACCCAGTGATTCACTCCAAAACGAAGCACATTCCAATCAAGTATCACTTTTTATGGGAATAGGTTGGACATAAGAACATCATAGTTGAATATGTGGGCACAAAATAACAAGTGACATACATCT
The DNA here is from genome assembly GCA_000966675.3 of Picea glauca. Taxonomy (NCBI): domain Eukaryota; kingdom Viridiplantae; phylum Streptophyta; class Pinopsida; order Pinales; family Pinaceae; genus Picea; species Picea glauca. Next base: position 481,054 of record JZKD02S1698123.1, on the reverse strand, counting down.
TTACAAAAACGCTTCCATGGGAACCCTTTCAGTATCTTCTCCAGAGACTCAGAGTAATTTATACTCCAAAATGAATGATTTTGAATGCTTATCTTATATGTCTTAGATTTACATGAGGAAGCACCATAAAGAGGACAGTTCAAGTTGGGAGATCAGTTTCAAGAAGAGTCCAGTCAGGAGGAGTATCCCCAAGGACATTTCAGTTAGGGGGAGAAGCTTGAGATGGAAAGATACCTTTGAAATTGATGAAAAAGGGGGAGATATTTATCATATGCATGATAGAAATTCTTGGAGAGAGAGCACAAAGGTATGTAGATAGGGGGAGCATCCCCAAGGAGAGTTCAGTCAGGGGGAGCATCCCCAAAGGGAGATACCCTTTCCCATTGATGTCAAAGGGTAGGGATGATTTTAAGGATGGAAATTTATTTTAAAATGTAGAAACCTTGGCAAATCTTTATAATCCTTCATATGCCAACTATAAATGTTTAGCAATATTTTTGTAAAAATATTCCAATTTCTAAGGACTCTCTATAGTTTGTATAAAATTTTGGCGATTTTTAAGGTAAAATAATTTTATCCTATAGAATTTGGGTGAATCATTTTTAGAATAGCGAATCTTTTTTTGGGAAAAACCATGGAAAATTAGCCCATGAGAAAAATTTAGCCCCTAAAATCATCCCTATCAAAGGGGGAGAGATAAAAACATTAATGAGGAGTATAAGCATGAATGTTATCATAACTAAGTGTTTCCATCAATGTTGGTTTTTCCATCAATGCCAAAGGGGGAGATTCTCAGGCAATTGGCTTAGCTTTATGAACAGTTGGTATGGATTGTTGGTTTTCACTGATGTCAACCATTGGACATTGATATTGTAGATTGATGTCAACCCTTAGTGATTGAAGTCTGTTGGATTCCTAAGAGGGGGGGTGAATCAATAATAGAGAAATTTAATACAAAGTAAATAAACAATGAGAAAATGAGAAATCACACACATACACAGTACAAAAGTGTTTTTACGTCGAAACCCAAACAAGAGAAAACCAAGAAATGATTTTTCTTATATGTATTGAAGAATTACATTCATTGGAAGAACCAAATTCCTTTGTTTTCCAGTTGCAACTGGAAGGAGGCTCCAACCCCCTAGTTTTTTAGGCTACTACATAAGGGAAGATCCAACTCCCCAATTCTCTGGCTACAACTAGAAGGAGGCTACAACCCCATATGTTCTCCGACTACAACCAGAAGGTGGATACAATCACCTGTCCTTGCCCCGTCCAAACACCCTGAAATATAAATGCCAAATGTAGACATCCTCTCACTGTCCTTGAATCAATCACTACCACTATCAACATGTTGCTATCAACCTGTACCAATAACCTATAACAACCTGTACCAATCAACCTGCACCAAACAACTTGTACCAATAACCTGAACCAACATATACCATGCATCAACCATCCATGAAATTCACATCAACCATGACTCATCAAGATGTACCAACATCATCAACTATACACCTCATGTATATGCCAACTCATCAACTACTTGTCTCAACCATGTACCCAACATGTACCTCAACCATATATCAAACAAATTCACCAATATAACCATAAAAAAATCACCACTCTATCCATAAGCCAAATACCATAAACCCTTACATCAAAGAATGTGCCACAAACTCACTGTTATGTAGCCTCAAGCTAAACCAACAACTTCAACAACACATCACTACCGAAAGACCAATACCCATATGCCAAATACCAAAAAAAAAATATCAATTGTATCCCTCAACAAATCTGATATATGCAACAATATTGAACATCCAATACCATCTCAAGAGATAAAACCTAGCTCACAAAACATACCTCAAACAAGATGTGCCATATGCCTCATAAATAGACCCCAACCATGTTGTTGCCACAATTTTCCTCCCGCGACTTTTCTGCTGCACGTTTTCTGCTGCGATTTTTCTATCGCGATTTTTCTGCCACACTTTTTCTACCGTGATTTTTCTACTGCACTTTTTCTGTTGCCATTTTTCTGCCGCACTTTTCCTACTGCACTTTTCTTGTCAAACTTTTTCTACCGCACTTTTCCTTCTGCACTTTTTCTGCTGCAATATTTCTCTATCAATAATACCTGCCCAAATAACCTTTCACAAAAATATATATTCAATGATATTCAAGTGTGATTAAAATGAGAGAGCCTTGCATCTTATTTATACTTTCATGTAGCATCCTACTTTCCTTATTTTAGGGAGTTCCCCATTAACTTTATTGTTTAAACAATTTCTTTTGCAAACACTTTGACTTTTTGGGGATTCTAGATGACTCACGGGGGTCCTCCAACTTCACATGGCCATAACTCTCTAACTGTGATGAGTTATTTGATGTTCCACATACCACCAGAAATTGAATGAAAAGCACTATCCATATAGGATAGTTTCACTAACAAATTCATTGATCTTCATCTCATTTTTCCATAATTAATCATGGGTTCTATAATCATACTTCTAGGATAGCTCAATCCGCAAAGCGTCTTCCTGTGAGGGATTTCACCATAAGGGGACCAATTTGGAGTTTGTCCATTTGTACTTCTTATCAACCATGACAAGACAATAATGATTTATCTTTACATCAAACAAACTTGGGTCCATTACCCAAACCTTTGCGCTATCATAATTTTCTACCGGAATTTCTTCAAGGGTTGACATCAATGTTAACCAACCTTAATCAACAATCTCTCCCTTTGGCATTGATGGCAACACTCTGATGCAATACTGAAATCATGTCATGCAATACTAAACTCATATCACTCATTCTCTCCCTAGAACTATGCCTCTGTCCTCTGCATCTCGATGACCTTTGCTCCCTCTGGAATCATGCCTATATCCTCTGCATCTGATAAATCTTGATGGAAACAATATGATGTGATACTGAAATCATGTAATGAAATAATGAATTCATATCACTCATTCTCTCCCTGGAACCATGCCTCTGTCCTCTGCATCTCTGTGACCTTTTCTCCTCTTGGAATCATGCTTCTATCCTTTACATCTGATAAATCTCTCCCCCTTTTTCATCAATGGAAAAGGTATCTTTCCATCCCGGGCTACTCCCCCTAACTAAACTATCATTTTTACGGTGCTTCTTCATGTACATCTAAGAAATATAAGATAAGCATTCAAAATAATTCATTTTGGAGTAGAAATAACTCCGAGTCTCTAGCAAATATACTCAAAGGATTCCCATGGAAGTGGTTTTGTAAAGATGTCTACCACTTGTTCTTTTGTGCCCACATACTCAACTCTGATGTTCTTTTCTACAACCTGTTCCCGTAGAAAGTGATACTTTATTGGAATGTGCTTCATCTTGGAGTGCATCACCGGGTTCTTTGAGATATTGATGGCACTTTTATTATCACAATAGATTGGAATGGGCTCATCATACTCGACCTGTATATCTGTCAGAGTTTGTTTCATCCAAAGAACTTGTGTACAACATGATGTTGATGTAATATACTCTGCCTCGACTGTAGATAAATATACTGATGATTGTTTCTTTCTTAACCATGATACTAAAAAATCACCCAAGTAGAATGTTTCTCCACTGGTGCTTCGTTGGTCATCAATACAACCTGCCCAATCTGCATCTATGTAGGAAATAAGTGATAGATCCTTTCCTTTTGGATACCATAATCCAAACTCTTATGTTCCTTTGAGATATCTGGAAATCCTCTTCACTGATAATACATGTGATTCCTTTGGTTCTTCTTGAAATCAAGCCACCTGTCCAACTGGTTGCATTACATATGGTCTAGATGTTGTCACATATAGTAGGCTACCAATCATTGATTTGTATTTCATGTGATTTGTAGACTTTGAATCATCATCTTTGCTAAATTTGCAACCGGTTTGCATGGGAGTCATAACTGGTTTGCAATCTTCAATTCTGAACCTCTTTAGCATTTATTTGATATACTTGGTTTGAGAAATAAAAATTCCTTGGATTCTTTGACATATATAAAGTCCTAGAAAGAAGGATATTTCTCCAAGTAATGACATTTCAAATTCATTCTGCATATCCTTTGCAAATTGATGGCTTAACCTTGATGTAGAGGTTGTTGTCTGGACTTCCTTTTCTGAACCCTGCCTACTGTAGATATTTATCAAGTCTAGAGTACCATGCTCTCGGATCTCATTTTATACCATACAAGGCCTTCTTTAATTTACACACATAATCTGCGTTCTCTAACAACTGAAATCCTTTTGGTTGTTCAATGTAGACTTCTTCTTCAAGTTGCCCATTTAGAAAAGATGATTTTATGTCCATATGATACACTTTAATATTTTTGGAGCATGCATAAGCTAAAAGAAATTATATTGCTTCCATTCTGGCAACTTGGGAAAATGTCTCCTCAAAGTCGATTCCTTCAACCTGTGCATATCCTTTACATACCAATCTAGCTTTGTTCCTTGTAACATGTCCATCTTCATTCAATTTATTCATGTATACCCACTTTTTGTTGATCACATTCTTATCCTTTGGTCTTGGAATCAATTCCCAAGTGTCATTTTTATATATTTGATCCAATTCTTCATCCATGTCCTTATTCCAAAATTCATCCTTGCTGGAATCTTCAAAATAGGTTGGTTCAATCGTATATGAGAGTGCTAGGTGTGTTTGTTCTGGTGAACGCACTCTTCTTCTAGTCTCAACTCCTGCATCTTTGTTTCCGATAATCTTATCTGAAGGATGATTCTTCTGTACTCATCTACTAGGTGTCTTTGGAGACACTTGCTGAACATTCTCTTCTGATTCTTTTAGATCCTCTTCATCTTCCCCTTCTTTTTCATGTTCCTTTCCTTCATTGTAAAGTTGTTCCATTGATTCATTTTCTTCTTCCTTTAATTCTTGTCTACCTGTTTCATCAATTGTTGCATTGATACTTTCCACAACTTTGTTGAATCTCAGGTTGTAACACTTGTATGATTTCCTTGTACTTGAATAACCAACAAGTACTCCTTTTTCCACATGAGAGTCAAACTTTCCCATTCTACCATCTTCTCTTTTGATGTAGCATTTGCTTCAAAAAACTCTGAAGTGATTCACATTTGTTGGTCTTCCTTTCCATAGCTCGTAGGGAGTTTTGTCAGTGTTGTTTATGAGCATTACTCTATTTTTAATGTGAAATGATGTATGCACTGTCTGTTTCCAACAAATATCTATCAATTAGGAATCCATTAGCATTTTTTGAGCCATTTCCTATACTGTCATATTCTTTCTTTCAACAACTCCATTTTGTTGAGGTGTCCTAGCAATGAAGAATTGTCTTTTTATTCCATTACTGTTGTAGTAGTCTATAAATTCCTTTGAAGTGAACTCTCCTCCATTATCATATCTCAATCATTTGATTTTTGAATCCATTTGATTTTCAACCATTTCCTTGTATATCTTGAATTTTTCAAAAGCTTCTGACTTATTCTTGAGAAAACAAACAACAGTCATTCTTGTATAATCATCAAATAATAACATAAATTATTTCTCACCTTTTAAACCCTTTGTTGTAGTTGGTCCAACTAGATCAGTATGCACAATTTTCAATGGTCTTGTCATTGAATATTCCTTTGATTTGAGCCTGATCTTTGTTTGCTGTCCTTGTTGACAATGCTTGCATAAAGTGTTGGTTGGTTTCCTGATTTGGGCCATTTCTTCGACTGCTTCTCTTTTGCTAACTTTGACAAGGTTATAAAAATGTATGTGACCCGTTCTTCTGTCCCATAGCAAACTTTCATCTTCATTTCCTAGGAAACACTTTTCATTTCCAATTTCACTTAACACATATATGTTGCTTGAAGTTCTCGCAGCTGTAGCAATAAATTTTCCTGAACCTTATTTTCTTATCTCACACTTCTGTGAATCGAAAGTAACTTTATGACCTTGGTCACACATTTGAATCACACTTAGAAGATTATGTTTCATATCTTCTACTAGTAGAACATTTTCTTCCTTGGTTTTCTTGTTCCCAATTCTGATTGTGCCTTTTCCAATGATTTTAGCTTAATCATCTTTTCTGAAGGAGACTGATCCATCTCTTTCCTTTCTTAATGTAAGAAACTTATCTCTATCACCTGTCATGTGTTTTGAACAACCCCTGTCAACATACCAACCACGTTTCTTATTCTTAGCTTGTAGAGAGAGTGTGCATTCTTCATTGCTATACTGATTCTTCTTTCTTATCCATGTCCTTTTTTGAGGTTCCTATCTGTGACTATTTTTATTCTGTTGCAGTTCTCTAGGAGGGGTTGTCATTTTACAATATTTGGTCATGTGTCCAAATTTGTTACATTTGTAACATTCCACTTCATAGCTCAAAGATTAAAACATGTTCTAACTTCTTCTCTATGTTTCACTAGGCCTTCTTGGATAACCCTTTTGTATATGACTTTCAAAGTTGTTTATGTTCCTGTTGTTAGCTCTACAATTCATAGCTTTATGTCCAAAATTATTACATGCATAACATAAACCAAAAAAGATAGTTTGATACCTGGGAGTTGAACATCTTCTGAAAGGAGGTACTCTTATGAATTCTTCTTCTTCCTGAGGCCTATCTGTCAGTTGTTGATGATGAAATCTGAATCTTCTAAGTGGAGGAGTGTCCCTGTAATATTCCTTGTAGATATTTATACCCCCTTTGATTGTTTTTGCATAGCTTTTTGGATATGTTTATTTCTCTGTTGTTTTGGAGCTTGATCCCTTTTCTGTCTGATTGTATCCAAGTCCGGACTTGTCATGATGAGGTTTTTGACTACTGATAATTTCATCCAAAACTTTTGAGTTATTCTGCATATTTTTCTTTTGAACATCCTTTCTTAATGCGACAATATCTGCTTCCAAATTTCCAATGATATTGTCTTTTTCTTCTATCTTTTCTTTGAGTGCTTCTTCAATTATTTTTTCTTCTTCTATTTGAACCTTCATATTTGTGATCATTTGTTCTTGTTCTTGAGTGTCTTCTTTCTTCTCTAGTTCCACTTGTAGTTTCTTGTTTTTCTTCTTTTCTCTTCTGATAACTTCTATGGCAAACATCAATTCTTCTCAATCATCAACTTCTGCCTCTTCATATTTTTCTTCATCTTCTTCATATTCTTCTTCGACCTCTTTTTATTCTTCTTCAGAGTCTTCTTTATCAGATTCTTCTACTGCCATGAATAGAACTCTTTCTGTGTCACTGTCATTGGCTTCATCTTCATCTGATGATGAGATTTCTTCTTTGGTGCATAAGATTTTCTTGAAAGCTTTCTTTGAGGTTCTTTTGCCTTTATATGTTTGTTTGATATTTAAGTAACCTTCATCATTTCTCTTTTTCTTATGAGGAATTTTGTTAGAAAAATGACCAATACCATCAAAATTAAAACAAATCAAAAGAAGCTTACCTCTATACCTGTCGTTGGTTCCCTTGTTCAATCTTTTGACAAATTTGGCCACTTCTTCATCATCTTCGGAGACATCACTGTTGTTGCTATGTTCTTTTTCTTTTTGCTTTCCCTTTTGATTTGACATTTTGGATTCTTTGAAGGCTGCTTCTTTTATATCTGGATTTTCATGTTCAATTCTCATTTCATATGTTGTGAAGATTCCATGTAATTCATTCATTCTTATTGAGTTCAAATCTGCTCTTTCTTCTAGTGTTGATATCTTAGGGTCAAATCTCATAGGAAGAGATCATAGTACCTTTTGAAAAATTACAGATTCTTTCATTTCTTCTCCCAATCCCATGATTGCATTTACTATTTTATCGACTCGTAAAAAGTAATATGTAATATTCTCATATTCCTTCATCTTTAGTTGTTCGAACTAACCTCTGTAAGTTTGAAGCTTTGCTTCTTTGACTTTTGAATCTCCTTCATAAATATTTTGAAGTTTGTCCCAAATCTCTTTAGCGGATTTACAATGTGCAACTTTGGTGAATACCAATTATCCAAGACCATTAAAAAATGCATTAGTGGCTTTGGAGTTGTTCTAATCGAGATTTATTTCTTTGTCATTTGTTGGCGGAACTGCTGGTGTTGTGCATCCATCTACAATTGATTGCCAAATTTCAAATCCTTGTGCCTATATATATGTTTTTAGCCTTATGCTCCAAAATGCATACTTTTGTCCATCAAACTATGGTATTCCATTTTTATACATGTTTTTTCTCTACATGATCTACCTTTCAGTGGTTAAATAGATTTCTGAAGGAAACCACTCTAATACCAATCGTTGGATTACTGAGAGGGGGGTGAATCAATAATAGAGGAATTCAATCCTTTTTCACCAAAAATGCAAGTGTTATATCAATGTAGCATTATCATCCAATAGTTACTGAGTAACTAAACAATGAACAAATGAGAAATCACACACATACAGAGTAAACCAATGTTTTTACGTGGAAACCCAAAGCGGATAAAACCACATAATGTTTTTTCTTATATGTCTTGAATAATTACATTCATTGGAAGCACCAAATTCCTTTGTTTTCCAGCTGCAACTGGAAGGAGGCTCCAACCCCCTAGTTTTTCAAGCTAATACCTGAGGGAAGCTCCAACTCCCCAATACTTTGGCTACAACCAAAAGGAGGCTACAACACCCTATGTTCTCTGGCTACAACCAGAAGGTGGATACAACCACCTATCCTTGCCCTATCCAACCACCCCGAAATATAAATGCCAAATGTAGATAGCCTATCACTGTCACTGAATCAACTACTACCACTTCCAACCTGTACCAATAACCTGTAACAACATGTACCAATCAACCTCCACCAAATAACTTGTACCAGTAACCTGAACCAACATGTGCCATGCATCAACTGCACATCAACTATGACTCATCAAGATGTAACAACAACATCAACTATATACCTCATGTATGTGCCAACTCATAAACTACTTGTCTCAACCATGTACCCAACATGTACCTCAACCATATACCAAAGACATACACCAATATTACCATAAAAAATTCATCACTTTATCCATAAACCAAATACCATAAACCCTTACATCAAACCATGTGCCACAACCTCACTGTTATGTAGCCTCAAGCTAAACCAACAACTTCAACAACACATCACAATTGAAGAACAATACCCATATGCCAAATAACAACAACAAAATATCAATTGTATCCCTCAACAAATGTGATATATGCAACAATATTGAACATCCAATGCCATCTCAAGAGATAAACCCTAGCTCACAAAACATACCTCAAACAAGATGTGCCATATCTCTCATAAATAGACCCCAACCATGTTGCTACCACGATTTTTCTGCCGCACTTTTTTTGCCGCGATTTTTTTGCCGCACTTTTTTTGCCGTGATTTTTCTGTCGTGATGCTTCTGTCGCGATTTTTTTGTCACACTTTTTCTACCGCGATTTTTATGTCGCACTTTTTCTACCGTGATTTTTCTATCGCACTTTATTTTCCGTGATTTTTCTGCCGTTATTTTTCTGTCGCACTTTTTCTAGTGCAGTTTTCCTACTGCACTTTTTCTGCCACATTTTTCCTGCCGCACTTTTTCTTCCGCACTTTTTCTATCGCACTATTCCTGTCGCACGTTTTCTGATGCAATTTTTCTCTATCAATAATACCTACCCAAATAACCTTTCACAAAAATATATATTCAATGATATTTAAGTGTGATTAAAATGAGAGATCCTTTCCTCTTATTTATACTTTCATGTAGCATCCCACTTTCCTTATTTTAGGGATTTCTCCATTAACTTTATTATTTAAACAATTTCTTTTGCAAAAACTTTTACTTTTTGGGGCTTCTAGATGAGTCATGAGGGTCCTCCAACTTCACATGGCCATAACTCTCTAACCATGAGGAGTTATGTGACGTTCCACATAACACCGGAAATGGCATGACATGCACTATCCATATATGATAGTTTCACTGGAAAATTAATTGATCTTCATCTCATTATTCCACAATTAAGAATGGGTTCTCTAACCATACTTCTAGGATAACTCAATCTGCAAAGAGTCTTCCCGTGAGGGATTTCACCATAAGGGGACCACTTTGGAGTTCATCTATTTCTACTTCTTATCAAACATGACAAGAAAGTAATGAGTCATCTTTAAATCAAACAAAATTGGGTCCATTACCCAAACCTTTTTTCTACTGAATATTCTACCAGACTTTCTTTAAGGGTTGACATCAATGAAAACCAACCTTAATCAACAATGTCAACCCTTGGAGAAAGTCTAGTAGCACAAAGGTTTGGGTAATGGACCCAAGTTTGTTTGATGTATAACAGTATGAGTTTTAATATATTTGAAGGTAACACTATTCTATATGGATAGTAAATTTTATTCCATTTCTGGTGGTATGTGGAACGTCACATAACTCCTCATGGTTAGAGAGTTATGGCCATGTGAAGTTAGAGAACCCAGGTTTGGGTAATGTACCCAAGTTTGTTTGATGTATAATGATATGAGTTTTGATATATTTGCAGGAAATACTATTCTATATGGATAGTACATGTCATTCCATTTCCATTTGTATGTGGAACGTCACATAACTCCTCACGATTAGAGAGTTATGTCCATGTGAAGTTGGTGAACCCTAATGAGTCATCTAGAAGCCCCAAAAAGTTAAAGTAGTCAAAGTGTTTGCAAAGAAAAAATTATTTAAATAATAAAGTGAAGTGATGAGTGTAATATAAATCAAAGTGGATACAAAATAAATTATTTAAATAATAAAGCTAATGGATAAATTACTAAGTGGACAAGTGGTTAGAAGTTGGTTAACCCTAAAATAAGGAAAGTGGGTTAAGATGGTTAAAAGGTAACCCCTTGAGGAAGCTACATGAAAGTATAAATAAGAGGAAAGATTCTCATTTTAATATCACTTGAGCATATTGAATATATACAAGTGACTAAGGTAATAGAAGGATACCTAAGCCAAATTTCAGAGGGAAGGTGAAGTAAAGAAGGTTGAAACTCAAGGGAGGATAAATTCTTTTGATGATCCTTTGTAAGGTGTTTTAGGTAAAACCGTCATAAATTATTCATGACAGATCCAAATTTAGTACGACCAAATGTGTTGGTTAGAGTACAGTCTGTAGTATTATTTGTACAATTTTCAGATCCATACAAAAAATATTATTTGCAGGGCACGCTCTACACATTCACTCTCTAGAATAAGGCATAATTCAACAAGGTATGTGATCATATATACCAGATCTATTACAGAGTTACAAATCAGATTTGTATGATGAAATTGATGAGGGATTTTGGCCGAGGTACATGTTGGGTACATGGTTGAGACAAGTAGTTGATGAGTTGGCACATACATGAGGTGTATAGTTGATTATGTTGGTACATCTTGATGACTCATAGTTGATGAGTAGTTGATACATGATTGGTACATATTTGGTACATGGTTGGAGGCACTTGTTAGTAGTATTGTTGACACATGGTTTATGGATGATGTAGCATACTTGTATTGGTATATTATTAGAAGAAGATATTTATCTTGGTCATGATTATGAGTTGTTGTGTTAAGCTTGGTTGGTGCACATATTTGAGAGTTGTCTTGGTGATTGATCTTGGTGAGTAGATACGATTTGGTTGATAAGATTGATGAGAGAGGTTGTTGTGATAGGTGACAATGGTTCCATCATTCTACTTATTTTAGGGTGGTTGGATGGGGAAAGGACGTGTGGTTGTAGCCACCTTCCAGTTGTAGCTGAAGAACATAGAGGGTTGTATCCTCCTTTTGGTTGTATCCAAAGAATTGGGGAGTTGGAGCTTCCCTCAAGTTGTATCTTGAGAAACTAGGGTGTTGGAGCCTCCTTCCAGTTGTAGTTGGAAAACAAAGGAAGCTTGTGCTTCCAATGAATCTAATTATTAAAGACATATAAGAAAAATCATTCTGTGGTTTTCTGCCGCTTTGGGTTTCCACATAAAACACTGGTGTACTTTGTATGTGTGTGATTTCTCATTTGTTCATTGTTTATTTACTCTGCAACTATTGGATGATAATGCTACATTGATATAACACTTTCATTTTATGGTGAAAAAGGATTAAATTTATCTATTATTGATTCACCCCCCCCCTCTCAGTAATCCAATAGGATGTTTGTGATCTTTCTTCTTCTTACGTGCAGGGGGGTTGGTCCCTTTCCCTTATCTTCCCTCTTCTATCTAAATGTGTCCTATGTGTATTATGTGCTTTTTCCCTATTCATTTCCCTATCCATTACCCTATCCATAACCCTGTCCATCACCCTATCCATTACCTTATTCTTCTACATTGTGATCGGGGTGCTCCGCCTCTATTACATTCATTGGAATATTGCACTCTGGATCCAAATCCTGCATGATCAGGTGGAAGTGTTCTTTTGTGATATTATAATTTTTCTAGACCAATTCCTCTATTGGGTGATATAATTATCAAGGGAAGTAGGTTGTCCAAATTCATGGTCTGCACAGGAAGAATCTAAGCGTATCATGCATAGCAGGTCATTTCGCGCTTAAAATACAAACAGACAAGTTGAATTTTGTCAGCGGTGGAGATTCTAGGAGCATTCCAGAGTAATGGCCCCTAGTTATTCAGTATTTCAAAATTGCACAAAGTATAGTGCCATGAGAAAGGCCGAAGCCCGAAGTCCTGAACCATATATTGGTCATCGATTTGAAAAGGGAAGATTTGATCCATTGATATGAAGAGGGAATATTTGAGTCGTTGATCATAAATCCTTGCCCAAGATCACAAGATTCACGACCATATTCCATTGCGAGGACACGACGTGCTCGAGCGATAATTTTCTTGAGAAATATTGCAATTGAAGCCATGGTTTGGGAAAAATAATACGTGGAAAAAGGTGGTGGATTGTGGGCTCAAAAGCGGTGTGAACCCAAACCACCTTTGAGCATCCCCATAATCACGTGTTTATATAGCATCCTATCCGAGAGCAGTGTGTGGCCACACCCTGGGCATTAAGTCACAATTCAATCCTGATGCAGGTAGTTAATGAGAGTGAGAGAGGTTGTTAAAACCTCATCTCACCACATAAATGGAAAACATGCAGAGAGTATCCGTAAAGGAAGACTATCAATCCAAAGCTTCCTTATGGATAGATTTTCCCGTAAAGCTCATAACTGTGTCTTGCTCGTATCTGACATGAGGAGGCCTACACAATCTGATAGAGTGGGTGTCGACTAAAAATGTTAATGTAGTGGTCTGATCACACTCCTGGTGGTTGCAACATTTTTGAGTATATATAGGTAGTTTCAACATTTTGTTATGGTCGATGGTTGTGCTAAGCTCTTGTATTGTAAATTTTTAATGAAGCTCTGGTTCTTTGGTTATGTATTTAGATATGAGACTTCTTGTTTAGTGAAATTCATCTTCTTTTTCATCATATTTTCCTCTGATACTGAAGTGTCCATGGTTGAAGGATTTACATGGATTGGTTTGACTGTATTGTAATGTATGTTTGATTACAATGTTGTTATTTACATTATTTCAGTTTCCTGAAGTTTTAAATCCAAGAGGATCTTGTATTTGAATATTTTCCTCATTAGGCTGTTGGAAGACCTAATGTCTATGGTAGACCTCTACACTCTCCTAAAAAACGTCTTCCCTCTATTCACCCTTACTCCAACTTATTGACTGAATTTAATCAAGACCTCACTTGCATGTGCATACCAGTCCATTTTTCTGAGTTAAAATGATATCATCTTGAGTCTGTGCCCATTTGACCTCTTTAAAACCAACTAGTAACATAAAATATGATGGGTACTGGGCTTACCCTCTCTGCAATCAGAGGGTGACTTTTAGTTCTAACATTTTTGGCACCGTTGTCAGGGATGTAAGTGAATATATCTTCCCTAGGAGAATGACAAAGAGCTTCTAATTCTAAAGGTGCATCAGATATCAGAACCATTGAAGATTGCAGCTTTCACCTGGTGACTCCACCATCAAAGACTCCACTGGGGAGGATCCTATTGACAGAAAAATGACCATATCGAAGGGAAAGACCAGGTATCAGTCTATGAGTTTTCTTCATGAAATCTTGTTCTTCTTTATCATCTCATTTCTCTCTTTCCCTTCACATATAAATAAGATTATCCTCTTCTTTGTATATTCAAATGAAAATAATCCTTCCTTCATTCATCCATCCTTGGAAGAAGAAGACATGCTCTCTTATTGTGTTGTAGATGTCGATCCCATGTCTTCACCTTAGCCTATTCATAAAAGTGAGATGTGTATTGCATCTCCTCCTGAAATTGATCACCCTTGTAGCCTTGAGGAGGTTGAAAATGATTCACAACCTTCTCAGATCTCATTACCACCTGTTGTTTCTGTTGAACCTCCCCATCCTCTTGTGAATCCCATATTCAGCCCACAATTTTTCAATCTAATATTAGAGACATGATGTTTAAGCCTTTAAGGTTACCTCATCACCTGCATCCCTATCCTCCTTAGTCATTTGAGTATCTTCCTCGGTTTTCTGGGGAGGATCATGTTACAAATGAGAGGCACTTGGGGGCCTTTGAGAAATTTATTGATCAGTTTGAGATCATTCATGATGATGTTACCATGAGGTTGTTCTCACATTTCTTGTCTAGAGATGTTGTTGTGTGGTTTAGATGTCTGGAGGCCAGTTCTATTGGTTCCTAGACCGAGCTATGCCATTCTTTGTTAAAGTGTTGGGGTGAGAAAAAATCCCTTGATCGATACTGGTTTGAGTTTAACTCCATGAGGAGAGGGGAAGATGAATCCTTGGATATTTTCAACATAAGGTTTTACATCATTTATCATAGTATGCCTATGGAGATCAGACCCATAGAGACTGTTGCCATGGTGTACTATGTCATGGCTCAACATCCAAAGCTTGTCCTTCTCCTGAGAGAAAGGAAATATTCATCGTTAAGACATCTGTTTGAATATGATGTAGAGGTCGATGAGAACATCAGGGATAGCAAGTGGGTTCATATGCAGACATATCTCAAAAATTTGCATGTACATGAGCAAGATCTGTTTCAGATTCCGAGCAATTAGATACTGAATATGAATTAGATCTAGAACAACAACAAAGAAGTAGGTATGATTCACAATTGGAATCAGGTTCTTCAACATTTGTAGACTTTTCTATGGGCAGGAATGCATATCAATCTTATGATCAATTTCCAGAACATTTTGAGCATGTAGCAGTGGATGATTGCATAGATAATTGTATGTTATTGGCTTATCATAGTTATGATGTTCTAAATCCTCCTGCTCCTTTATCTTGTAACCATTCTTATGAAGAAGAGATGACAACTATTGATGATCAAGAGTTGGTTTCAAAAGGACAAGGAGGAAATTTATTTGCAAACAGAGATAATTTTATAGAGGAGAAGCCTAGTCTTCTAAAGCAACCAGGATTCTATCACATTATGCATGATCCTGTGGCCAATATACATGGAGTCATACATTTCAGATATTCTGAAATTTTCAAATTGCATTACTTCACCAATACTCACAGTTGAGTATGGTGTTATGAAATATTTCCAAGACCACACTATAGATCCTTTTCCTTTATTAATTAAGGAAAAACATTGGGTGGAAATAAGTTATCCTAGACTCACAGAAAACACAGAGAAGCATGTAAAGGAGGAGCTTAGTGGGCAATTTATCTCATGTCCAGAACCTGTAATTGAGCAGGTATCACTTGGTATCAGCCAACCTGCATTAGTTATCCACCCACCTATACACTATGAGAACATCGCAAGATGGGTGAGCTGCAATAAAGGACATGAGTTAATTTCTTACCAGTTGAGCTCCCTTGATTATAAATTTTGTGACCCTATGGGATTATATATGGAGACGTGTTTTCCAAAAGAATTGGATCCTGCAGATTTATTCACCTTATCCTCATTTGGTGGTATAGTCAGTGTTCCAAGACATGTCCTCATTTTTCTGTCAAACTCCCTTAGCCTTTTATGGATTATCTACAGTAAAGAGAAGGATCATATTAACAGACAATGTGGGTAGCTATGGTGGAAGTTTTCTTTCACCTAGCGCTTTGTAAAAATTAGTTAGATTAGGTTTATGTACATAGATAAGATCCTCCTGGAGCCCATGTGCTTTGTTTTCATTTTTAGGATAGTGTGCTTGTCAGCTTTTATTTCTCAAAAGGATGTTTTTTGAGCATGACTCCATAGCCCAATACATAAGGCGACTGGAACTACATGTTCTTGTCATCTCATAGGGAGCATGCCATCCCACGTGGAGACAAATGTTATCACATAAATTTTTCAAGGGAAGTAGGTCGTCCAAGTTCGTGGTCTGCACAGGAAGCGTCTGAGCACAACATGAAGAGTATTAGCACCATAAGTCACCTCTGGATTGCGGCAGAGGTAAGCATGATACCCATCAAAATTTTATGTCACGGGTTGGTAATAAAATGGTCAAATGGGCATAGTCTCAAGAAGATATCGTTTTAACTCAGAAAACTAGACTGATATGCACGAAGAGGTGAGGTATTGGTTTAACTTCAGTCAATAGGTTGTAGTAAAGGTGAGTAGGAGGAAGAATTTGGTGAGAAAGGTGTAGAGTTCTACCGTGGATATCAAGTCTTACAACAACCCAATGAGGAAAGAATTAAACACAAGATATTTTCGAAATTTAAACCTTACAAAAAACTGAAAGGAATTATAAAAAAATTACAATCGAACATCCATCATAATAAAACCACAATAATTCAAGAGAATGATTCAATCATGAACTCTTTCAGCCTCAGAAGAAAACAAGAGGGAGTAAGAGAGTTGACTGCCATTAAACAAGAAGTCTCAAATACAGGTACATAGCCAGAAAACTAGAAGTTTCATTAAAACTTTACAATATGAGATCTTTTCTCTACCATTGACCCCCCAAAAATATCAAAACTGAGTATTTATACTCAAAACAATTCCCCCCCATGAGAAATCTGATCTGACTATTACATTCAAATCTTTGCGTATGCATCTTCCTTTGTCATACTACACTTGCATTCTCTTGTCAGATGCAGGATCAGATCAGTATGGGCTTCACAATAAAATCCATGGTAGGGGAACTTTTGCCTGACTATCTTCCCTCCACGACCATATTTCAATGCTTTCCATTTAAGTGGTGAAACAAGGTTTCAACCACCTCCATCATTTTCATTAACTACTTTCATCAGGATCAGGGCAATGCCTGACACCCATGAATATCCCAAGTGGGCTCATGACTCCTTCGAGTTAATTCTAGAACCTCGAGGTCATGCATATATTTATTTGTGACCAACTCAGGCACTTTGATCCTTTGCGCAACTCCTTTTCATCTAACCTTGGTTTGTTACCATGTGCCTAGCTCCCGAGTGCTTCAAATTTTCGCATTTCACATGCTTTCATTATGATCCCGCTGAAATTTCTGAGTCGTGAAAGCGCGATTGTTTGGATCGGGTGACACGTACCCCTTTGCATCGGATGACCCTGCTGAGCATCAACATTTTGGGACCTTGGGTCATCGACATTTCTCACTTCAGTTCCCCCAAATGACTTTCTCCATGCTGATCTTGTGCTATGTGTCTTTATGGAATGGATGGTCAATATCATTTCGGGACCTCACATGTCGTGAGTCTTCAAGAATCTACCCTCCTACTTTCTTGACTCGTGAAATCATGAAAAGTTGATCCATCGATCAAGATCTCTCCTTTGATTAATGACTGCGATCTTATCATGATTTTGCATTCGTGAGTTCTGATGACTTTCTCCTTGACCTCTCTATCTCGTGAAACCATAAAATTCTAATCTTGCATGACGCGTTCCTCTCTGTACCAATGTCTAGGATTGACCTTGCGATTTCGAACCTCTGTCTAACACTAAAATTGGCATAACTGCATGATCCCAATCACCCGACTATCATCGATCTAATATTTATGATGGATCTCCGTCGTTGAAAATGGATCTTTCTCCCTCACTTTATTTGAGTCCATATCAGACCACTCTAAGTGTTGTGCTCGGTGCTCACGACTGCGGCATGTGGACGACTACTTGGATAACTGATCGAGGGCTCTAAAAAGAAAGGATCAACGACTGGGGAAAAGAGATAAATGGTCGTATTTAGGGAAAATAGGAAGGCTTGAGACCGATATCTCTTTGGAAATCCGATAAGGAAAACAAGTCGACCCAAAGGATGAAGGCAAACAAAAGAAAAACTACAAGATAAGAGGAAAAACATATGATCGGGTCTGCAAAAAGATGAAAAACAAGCGAGATTACAGACCTAGGAAGAAACCACAAACTCAAAATACCTTGACAAGTTTATGTGCTAACATTGGCTCCACAGGGGATGGCATGCTCCCTAAGAGCTGCCAAGAACACACATCTCCAATGTCTTTGATTTGGGTTATGGAGTCTCCTATCAAAAACAAAATAAACGTGAAACATAGATGGTATTTACAATGGTGAGGTGTCGATTAGATCTTTAAACAAAAAACATTTTCAGGAAGTGCCCATTTACAAGGCCACTGTTTGCACTCTTTTCGTCGTTTGATGAGCAAAAAGTGAGTGCTTACATGCCTAGTTGGGCTCTGCTAGTCATGACAACTGTATGGTAAAAGTTTAGAAAGAAAACAACTAAGCTATTAACAAGAATTAAACAAAAACTAAATAAAACTATGAGCATA
>JZKD02S1698123.1:445202-462349 GCA_000966675.3 Picea glauca | reverse complement strand
TGTGAAAAGAGGCTCTTTAGGGCACAATTAGGTCTTTGACCAGCCTCCCCACGCAGATTGAGCTCGGATTTGATGTCAAATCGATTTGGGAGCCGATCCATTAGTGGTTGGGAGGCCGACCAGTTTCATAAATGCGTCGTTTGGCAGGTGCGCGGGTTTTTCACCCCACAACCGCACATATGCGCTCTAAGTACGAAGATGTTTCATGCGTGCGCGCGCGCCCCGTGGGTGCATAGCGCTTTGTAATTTTTTGGCCATTTTGCATAGTTTTGGCGCTTTTGCTGTGTTGTGGAATTAATCCTTGTGCCATGAACGACTATTTTTCTGTGTTGACGATGCGGAGTTCTTGTCGCCCTGTGCGGACGAAATTTCAGTGATAACAGCCACCAAAGACTTCATCTCTCTCTAAATTCCTCAATCTATAAGTGTTATTTCAAAACCTCTCAGATATTTTGAAGGGGTCGATCCAAAGGGATTCAAATTTTCCATGCTTTCCCTTGTCCTGTCTGGGCGCATCCCATTTGAGTACTAGATATCCCAACTAGAAGTCCTCTTTTCTGACTTTCTTATCGAAAGTCTTCTTAATTCCCTGCTGACGGTCATGTGCTCTGTCCATCACCTACTCTCTAGCCTACTGGACTTCTACCAGTTGATGAATTCTTCTGATCATATCATCAGGCTCTCCCTAATAGTCCTAAAAGAATTTTTCCATAGGCAGGGCGAGGTCAGAAGGAAAAACTGCTTCAGTCCCATATACCATGTGGAAAGGAGAGATGCCCAATGACTTATTTGTTGTCACTTTATCATCCCACAGAGAAAATTTGAGCTTTGAATCCCATGCTTTCTTGTTGTCCTCCAACAATCTTTTGATGATCTTTATCAAGCTTGTGTTAGAGGTCTCTACCAGTCCATTGCCTTGGGGATAGTAGTGGGTAGAGTGGATCAATGTAATTCTAAACTTCTCACAAAACTTGATCAATGGTTTGGCCTTGAAGGATGTAGCATTATCAGTGACAATTCTATTTGGACAACCAAACCTTACCATAATATCTTCAAGAAAACTAATGATTACTTTGTGAGAAACGCTCCTTGTGGGGATAGATTATATCCACTTGGTGAAATAATATGTTGCATTTAAAATCCATTTGTGCTGACCACTCGAAGAAAGATTAAATTCCCTAATAAAGTCTAGGCCCCACTGCTGAAAGGGACCTGAAGCTACTACGAGCTTCAATGGCAGAGACTTGAGTTTCTTCTTCCCATAGAATTTCTGGCATTTGATACAAGCCCTGATTTTTGGACAGACATCAGTGAATAGAGTAGGCCAATAGTACCCAGCCCTAAGAATTTTGTAGGTTGTGGCTTTTTAGAAATCATGTCCCCCACAAAGCATGTCATGGAAATCAAATATAATCCTTTGGTCCTATTGTGGGTCTAGAAATATCAGAAGCACTCCTAGAGGTTCTTTCCAATACATGACCTAGTCAATAAGGAAATACCTAATATCTTTGATCTTTAAAGCTCTTTCCTTGATTTTTCCAATACCATCTGGAGGTCGCAACTTCAGCAGGAAAAATATAATAGCTTTGTACTAGGTGCATCCTTCTAATGGAGCACTGTCCTGAGGGATTTTATCGACCACTTCAGCTTGTTGATTTTATGAACAAGCATTTATGAAGTTAACCCCCAAATCTTTGTAATTGGATTCAACCAACAACTTGGCTAAACCTTGGCCTTTAACTAGTTTGGTGGGTTTTATTTCCAAATAAAATTCAAGGATTTTGGCAATCCACTTGCTCCTTCTCCCATCTATGTCAGTCTCAATGGCAATGTCCTTCACATAGGTTGAAGGAACATATGCAATGATATTCGAATGCAAAACATAGACTCTGAAATATTTGAGAGATTTCACCAATGCATAGGCCTACTTCTCCATGGTGTTGTATTTGATCTCTGCATCCCTCAATGCTTTACTGAAAAAGGAAATGGGCTGCTCCAACCCTTCATCATTTTTCTGCAGTAAAACAGTTGCCACTGTATCAAAAGAGGCAAAGGAGAAGATCATAAAATACTTGGAATAATTAGGACTGATAAGAACAGGTTCTTCAGTCAGTGCCTTCTTGATTTGGTTGAAGAATCCTCTGGACTCAACAATCCATATTACTTTGTTCCCCTTTCTGAGAATGTTTGTGATATGCTTCACCAATTCAACAAAATTTGAAACAAACCTTCTTAGAAAATTGTTTTTTCCCAGGAAGGACTAGACTTCTTTCTTAGATATGGGAAGTCTTAGGGCTTGAATATATTCTACTCTTCTTGGATCAATCATGACCCCCTCAGCTGACACAATGTGTTCCAACAATTTTCCTTCATGCATGGCAAATAAGGACTTCTTAGGATTTAGGGAGAGACCAAACCTTCTGCATTTTGAGAAGACCTTTCTCATATGCCAACAATGTTCTTTAATAGATTTGGAGAAGACTGTTATGTCATCCAGATAAATGACCAAAAATTTATCTATTTCTCCAATGAAGGCGATGTCCATGGCTCGCTGGAAGGTCGCCCCTATGTTCATCAATCCAAAGGTCATTTTGGCATACATGAATGTTCCCCAAGGAGTGGTGAAGGCTGTGTTTTCTCAGTCTTTAGGAAGGACAGAGATATGATTGTTTCCAGAAAAACCGTCAATCATGGAGATCCTGGATGCGCCTGTCACCCTCTTCAACATGTGTTCCATTTTTGGCAAAGGGTAATTTTCCTTCTTGGAGTTTCTATTCAGGTTCCTGAAATCCACATAGAGTCTGATCTCTGTACCCTTTTTCCTCACCGGGACCAGGTTGGCCACCCATTCAGAATATCTCAAAGGGATAATGATTTGGGCATCCAACATCTTCTTTACCTCTCTCTCCATCATGGGTAATAACATAGAATTTATCTGTCTTAACTTCTGCCTAAATGGTTTGGCCTCCGCTTTCAATGGGATCTTATGCTCGATGAAGATGGTGTCATATGTTCTGAGTTCTTCATAGGTCCAACCAAACACATCAGAAAATTATTTTAATAACTCATCCTACTGGGCCCTCTACTCCCTTGAAAAACTACTTAACAGCTTGACAAATTTTGGATCCTCCTCTATGCCAATATTTCACTTGGCTACATCAGTATCCTATGTTGGGCCTTTAAACTTTACTACCACATCATTCCCATCGAACAATATTTCTAAAGGAAATAGTCCATTTGGAATGTGGTTGCTAGGCAGTTGAACAATATGGTGATTATAAATTTTATTCAAAAACACTCTAGGGGGAGGGTCACCTTCGACATCATGATCCTAATCAATATGTAATGCAGAGAACTCATCAACCGACTCAAGAAATCTTATGATTTCAATATCATCCTCGAACATCTTCCAATGCTTTATATTTTAAGGTACATAAAGCCTATATCTAATATCAACATCATACTTGAGATTATGTGGTAGTGGGATCCTAAACTGGCTTGCTGAGATGGCCAAAGAATCAACCATAGTATTTTCCTCTCTTGGAGTAAATGAAATGTTGAAGGCTGAGAAGAAACTGTTAATTATGTCCCACACCTCATTCTTGTAAGTCTTTAGCCTAGGGTTCTTGGATTGATAAACATTTTTGACCTGATGAACAATTAGTTCAACATCTCCAAATACTACTGGCTCTTCAATTCCCATGTCTTTCACAACCCTCAAACCCAAAATAAGAGCTTCATACTCTGCCACATTACTGGTAGTTTCAAACTTTAATTTGTATGACAGGGAGATGTTTTCTTTACAAGGTGACATAAAAACCACTCCGACACCAACACCTTCCCTAGAAGAGGCTCTGTCAAAGAACATGTTCCACACGTAGTTGGGGGAGGTATTTCACGAAAAGAAATGGGTTTCTTTCTGATCTCAAGAGGAGGTTCAGGGGCATCGGTAACCTGCAATAAGATGGATCCTAAATCCGTGTCAAGGGAAAATATAGTATGATTGGTGGGGTCCACTTCATCATTGATAATGTAGGCCAACTAAACCTCTTTGTATAGTCTCCTATGATCCCCTCCGAACACTGGGATAGTAGCATATGCTAGGTCCATCTACAAGGTTCCCCCAAGTCATTTTATCCAAGATCTTGACAACAACATGACAAACTTGGGGGGAACATCAGCCACCACGATATCCATGACGACGCTCTTCATGGGCAGCTAAAACAAGGTCACGACCATATCTTTGATGACCCCAAGACATTGTACTCTTCTTGAATCAAAATAATACAAATCATGATAAGCCTTTGTTTTTTATAACCCGAGTTCTTCCATGACAGTTTTGGGCATCAGATTATGAGATGCCCCTGAGTCCATAAAAAATTTATGAAGCACCTTATCATGTATGTTCAATGATGTGTAGAAAGGAGGCGATGAATCATCTCTATCTTCTACCATAGGACCTAAGATGACATCTGGATTTTCATCTTGAAAATTTACTGAGTCTGTGGAATGGCAGGATGGCTCAAACTGAAATAGCTTGGAGAGGGATTTTTTGAAATCTTTGTGCTTAATTAGCTCTGAAAGGGGCACAGGGATCCTGATATTTTGAATTTCATGCTCAAAACTAAAAGAGGAAAGGGGCTTCATAACTTCTCTCACTTATGGGACAGGGTCTGTTGGTATTTGTGAGGTTTTTTGAGCTTTATTTCCTTTGTTATTGTTTGTTGCAGCTTTAGCAGGCTTCTCTACTCTGGGAGGCTAATCAGGGACGTCAAACTTCCCTTCTTTCTCCTTAGAACTGAGATTGTTTTTATTGGGACTACTATTGGCCTTCTCACCCTTACTTAGCTCATTTATTTGACTGTCTATAAGGGACTCCTCATATGAAAATTGAGTTAAATGGGGAAAAGGGGAGGTGTCTCCTATATAATGAATTTCAGGGTCAAGCTCTTCTTCTTCGCTTTCCTCATCAGTAACAAGGTTATTTTGGAGGGGGGGTTGAATTTTATTATCATCCCTATCTCTGCTTTGGGGCTCTCTTGGAAGTATCTAAGGGGTATTGTTATTTGTCCTCCTGAAGTTTCCTCTATTATCAGTATTTGGGAAATTCTTCTAGCCTTGCTTCCCTTCGAATTTCATCTTTTCCATTTCTGCAGACAGGGACTTCACCATCTTGGTAAATTCATCTACTTGAGGGTGAGATGCAGAAGAACCAGAGGTTGAGGCCTCAGATCTTCCTCTTCTTCCATCTCTGTCAGCTTTTCTCCTAAGCCTATCAACCACCAACACATTGGATTCTATTTCCATGGATGCATCTTGCATGTGAGCCAAGGAAGTAACTCTTCTCTCTCTGAGTAGGAGGAAGAAATAAGGGTCAAAAGCGCTAGCATACGTGATTTTGGCAGAGGCTTCTGTAGGCTTTATCTTGACAGGGATCTTATTGTAGATCTTGTTGAATCTTTTGGAGAAGTTAGAGACATATTCTCCTTCTTTCCTCTTCAAGGACCCAAACTCGGTGATATAATACATAAATTCATTTTTATCCCCCCACTGCCTTAAGAAAACATCATCTAAGGGTTTAATCCCAGCAATAGATCTAAGGGTCAATCCCCTAAACCATTTTCCAACCTCACCATCAAGGCTCTGGACAAAGACTCTCATCCAGACATCCTTGTTTTCAATATTCAGAATGTCTACATAACTATAGAAGGAAGGAAGGTTCTCTTCAACATTTATGTCTTCCTCTCTAGTGAGTTTGGGCATATACTTTAGGTAATATCTACCAGGGAGAGAATTCATTGGTTGAGGTAGGACTAGAGGAGCATATCTTGTAGCCACTATGGCATCCATTCTATTTCTAGGAGAATTAGCACCTTCCATAGGGATAATAGGTGGAGGAGAACTAGGAGGGGAAGGGGTTCGAAAAAGGGAGATTGGAACTGGGATTTCGGGAGGAAAGGGAAACAACAGAGGATTTGGAGAAAAGGCTACAGGGCTAGAGGGAGAAAAGGTTTCCCTTTATGAAAAATCAGTAACTCTAACAAGAGGAGGGGTAATAAAACTTGGAGTGGGAGAACCTCCTGAGTTCTAGGGTCTACACCAAGGTACAAGTTCAGGGGAGAGAGGAGTGACAACGATTTCTCCCTCCAAACCCAGACCAGGAGGGGAAAACTCAACCAGAACACTCCCAAACTGTAAACTTCGGGAAAATCCAACATATGTATGGTAGGAAAATGGGAAGTATATATTGGAGCTTCTAAAGGAGGATAGTAAAAATTGTTAGAAATGCCTAGTTCATAAGTAGAAATACCTTCTCGAAGGGCCCTTCCATTTCTGACAATTTTCTCTGGGTCAGCTTCAGGTGTTGCCAAAGGAAACTGTGGAGTAGACCTCACGTGTCTATCTCTAGAAGCCACAGTTTAAACAGTGTAGTCGCCAACGGATTCGTGTCGATGGAGTCACCACAATGGATTCGCCAGGTGCATAGTTGCAATCTTCGATGTAATATGTTTTGATACACTTCAAAACCAGTAAGCTTTGTCATTCAATCCTAGGGAAAATATTCAGTTTTGTCCCCGACAGCGGCACCATAAATGTTAGCACCATAATTCACCTTTGTATTGAGACAGAGGTAAGCCTGATACCCATCAGAATTTTATTTCATAGGTTAGTTATAAAATGGTCAAATGGGTGCATACTCAAGAAGATATCATTTTAAATTAGAAAACTGGATTGTTATGCATGAGGAGGCGAGGTCTTGGTTTAACTTTGGTCACTAGGTTGTAGTAAATGTGAGTAGGAGGAATACTTTGGTGAGAAAGGTGTAGAGTTCTGTCGTGGACATCAGGTCTTACAACAACCCAATGAGGAAAGATTTAAACACAATATCTTTCAAATATTTAAACCTTACAAAAAACTGAAAGGAATTATAACAGCATTACAATCGAACATCCATCATAATACACCCACAATAACTCAAGAAAATCATTCAATCATGAACTCTTTCAGCCTTAGAGGAATACAAGAGGGAGTAATAGAGATGACTTTCATTAAACAAGAATTCTCAAATACAGGTACATAGCTAGAAAACCAGAAGTTTCATTAAAATTTTACAATACGAGAGCTTTTCTCTACCATCGACCCCAAAAAAATATCAAAACTGAGTATTTATACTCAGAACAATCCCCCCCCATGAGAAATTTGATTTGGCTATTGCATTCAAATATTTGCGTCAACATCTTTCTCTGTCAGACTACACTTGCATTCTCTTTTCAGATGCAAGATCAGATCAATATGGGCTTCATAAGAAAATCCATGGGAGGGGAAATTTCGGTTGACTGTTTTCCCTCCATGGCCAGCTTTCAATGCTTTCCATTTAAGTGGTGAAACGAGTTTTCAACCACCTTCACCATTTTCATTAACTACTTTCATCAGGATCAAGGTGAGGCATGATACCCATGAATATCCCAGGTGGGCTCATGACTCCTTCGAGTCAATTTCGACACCTCGAGGTCATGGATATCATTCTCTGTGACCAACTCGAGTGCTTTGATCCTTTGCATAGCTCCTTTTCATCTGACCCTGGGCTTCGACCATGTGCCTAACTCCTGGGCGCTTTGGAATTTTTCATTTTGCGTGCTTGCATTATGATCCCGCCGAAATTTCTGAGTCGCGAAAGCACGATTGTTAGGATCGGGAAAAATGTACCCCTTTGCATCGAATGACCCTGCTGAGCATAGACATTTTGGGTCCTTGGGCCATCATCATTTCTCACTTCAATTCCCCGAAATGACTTTCTCCATGATGATCCTATGCCACGTATCTTTCTGGAATGGATGGTCAAGATCATTTCAAGACCTCGCGTGTCACGAGTCTTCAAGACTCTAGCATACTACTTTCTCGACTAGCAAAATCGTGAAAAGTTGATCCACCGGTATAGATATTTCCTTTGATCAAAGACTACGATATTATCACGATTTTGCATTTCACGAGTTCTGATGACTTTCTCCTTGACTGCTTCATCTCACGAAACCACGAAATGATAATCTTGCGCCACACGTTCCTCTCCGTACCAATGACTAGGATTGACCTTGCAATTTTGAACCTTCGTCTGATGCTAAACTTAGCGCAACTGCATGATCCCGATCATCTGGCTACTATCGATCTGATCTTTCTGATGGATCTCTACCGTTGAAAACTGATCTTTCTCTCTCACTTGATTTGAGTCAATATCAGATCGTTCTAAGTGTTTCACTCGGTGCTCATGACTACGACCTGTGGATGACTACTTGGATAACTGACTGAGGGATTGGAAAACAAAGGATCAATGACTAGGGAAAAGAAATAAATGGTCGTCTTTAGGGAACATAGGAGGGATTGGGTTCGATATCTCTCTGGAAATCCAACAAGGAAAATAGGTCGACCCAAAGGATGAAGGAAAACAAAAGAAAAACTACAAGCTGAGAGGAAAAACATATGATCGGGTCTACAAAAAGAGGAAAAAAAAGAGATATTATAGACCTGGGTAGAAACCACAGACTCAAAAGACCTTGACAAGTTTATGTTCTAACACAGAGCATCTCATTTCGGGCTTAAAATACAAACATACAGGTTGAATTTTGTGAGCAGTGGAGATTCCAGAAGCATTCAGAGTAATGGCCCTTGGGTATTCAGGATTTCAAAATTGTACGAAGTATAGCGCCATGAGAAAGGTTGAAGCTTGAGGTCCCGAAGAAGATCTTGGTCGTCGATTTCGAAAAAGGAAGATCTGATCCATTGATCTAAAGAGGGAAGATTTGAGCCACTAATCGTAAATCCTCGTCCAAGATCACAAGATCGATGACCACAGTCCATTGCGAGGACATGATGTGCTCGAGCGATAATTTTTTTGAGCGGTCCCGCAATTGAAGTCATGGTTTGGAAAAAGTAAAACATGGAAAAAGGTGGTGGATTGCAGGCTCAAAAGCGGTGTGAACCCAAACCACCTTTGATCGGCCCCACAATCACATGTTTATATAGCGTCCTATCCGAGAGCAGCGTGTGGCCACCCCCTAAGCATTAAGCTATGTTTCAATCTCGATGCAGGTAGTTAATGAGAGTGAAAGAGGTTGTTGAAACCTCGTCTCACCACATAAATGGAAAACATGCAAAGAGTGGACGTAAAGGTAGATTGTCAATCCAAAGCTTCTTGATGGAAAAATTTTCTTGCAAAGCACATAATTGCACCTGGATCACATATGAAATGAGGAGGCCTACACAATCTGATAGAGCATGTGATGACTGAAAACGTTAATGTAGTTTTCTGATCACACTCCTGGTTGTTGCAACATTTTTGAGTATATATAGGCAGTTTTAGTATTTTGTTATGGTCGATGGTTGAACTAAGCTCTTTTATTGTAAAGTTTTAATGAAGCTCTGGTTCTCTGGTTATGTATTTAGATATGAGACTTCTTGTTTAATGAAAGTCAACTTCTTTTTTATCATATTTGCCTCTGATACTGAAGTGTTCACAGTTGAAGGATTTACATGGATTGTTTTTACTATATTGTAATGTATGTTTGATTGTAGTGTTGTTATTTACGTTATTTCAGTTTCCTGAAGTTTTGAATCCAAGAGGATCTTGTATTTGAATATTTTCCTCATTAGGATTCTGGAAGACCTTATGTCTATGGTAGACCTCTACACTCTCCTAACCAAAGTCTTCCCTCTATTCACCCTTACTCCAACTTACTGACTGAAATTAATCAAGACCTCACCTGTATATGCATATCCAACCAATTTTCTGAGTTAAAACGATATCATCTTGAGTCTGCGCCCATTTGACCTCTTTAAAACCAAACCATGACATAAAAATCTGATGGGTACTGGGCTTACCCTCTCTGCAATCGGAGGGTGACTTATAGTGCTAACCCAATGTTGGTCTACTTTGAACCATGTAATCATGGTGTATGCCTCTACCAATTGTGGTGAAATGCATGGTATGTCATTTATGCACATACAAATCCTTTCTTTGTATAGGAAGAACTCCACTTTAGTGTTTATATGTCTTCTTTTTTTAGGCATGTATCAAAAGTTCTAGTACTTAGCTGCCAAAAATGGTTTACGTTTGAGTCCCAAGAACTATGCATCCTCCAACTCTTCCCACGTTGTGAATGCGATCAATATTAACAACCATGGATAATGGAACTTTATGCCTCTATCTTGTGATTTTTCATAGTCGATGAGGAATTAGTTCAATAACAATGACACCCAACTCATCATGACCCCTTCGACACACTTCTCAGCCATGTTTATCACTCTTGCTAGCACTTGGTCTTTTTTTCATTTACGCAGTATCTTGATTGTTATGTGTCATATTTATGACTTGTATTTAACTCTCTTTAACCATTATTTCCATTCATTTAATGTATTTAAAGGTCGTGATGGTCGTGTTTAGTGTGTTTCTTCTGTGTAGACCCAATTGGCTCTGCATTGTTTCTCATTCTAACTTCATTTTTGTCCTATTTTTCCTTCGTGTTTCTTTTCTCGTTTTCCAACTTTTCTACTTTTTCTTAATTTTTTTTCTTTTTATTTTTCCTACAATAATGCACTACTATAATACAAAGGTTTTCATGCAGGTCAGACTAGTGCATGGTAGGTTGGATGTCCCTACATTACAAATCTTTGGCATATCATTCTACATTATTTTATTAAAAGCTTCTACTGTCCTATTGGCTTGAGGGTGATACATTGTATTGTTCTGATGGTGAATTTGAAACTCTTCATTCAATGTTGTAATAATCCTATTCAAGAAGTGTTTCCCTTGATCACTGAGTAAAATATGTGGAAATCCAAATCATGTAACTACTTTCTCAAATAGAAACCTCGCAATAGTCTTCATGATGCAGTCTATGATTGGTGTTTCTTCTTCCTATCTGGTCAAATACTCTGTCGTAAAGATTATGTACCTAGCTCCTGATATTCTTGTTCATGGTTTGATTGGTCCAAAAACATGTATTTCCCATTTATCAAACAACTACAACATAACATGTGGGTGTAAAGTAATCTCATCCCTTCTGGATGGATTTCCCACCCTTTGAAAAACATCACATGCCTGACAATATTCTTTAGCATCCTTATGAAGTGTGGGCCACTGGCTCCTTGCACATAAAATATTATGTGTGGTTTATTTAGCTATGTAATGTCTTCTAGTAATTTCATTGTGAACTTATGAGAGTATCAATGGAATTTCATGCTCTAACACACATCTTCTTAATATCCCATCTGCAACTAAGTTGTATAATTTCCTTGTAATTAACTGATAGTTTTTTTCTTTAACCACTAATTATTTCTTTTATGCAACTGTAATGTCTGACGGGGCCATTCCTATACTTAAAAAATACACAATGTCTGTGAAGTAGTCACCCACCATTGTAACTGCAAATAACTGTGCATCTGGAAACCTGTGATATAGATTCCCTGCATCCTTTCCTGATAGTATGCATGATAATTGATATGGTCCTGCATTCAACTTCATCGGTTTCACAACAACCTCAAAATCATATTTCTAGAACAACAACAACCATCTTCATATTCCCCCCCCCCCCAACATTGGCTTGTTCACTAAGTATCTTAGTGTAGGATGCTCTATGTACATATTAAAATGAGACCCCAAAAAATAATGTTGAAACTTTTGCAATGCATATACCATTTCCAATCCTTCTCGTTCTATAGCAGTGTAATTATTTTTTTTTGTTAACAACTTCTTACTTGCAAATTCAATTGGATAGTTTATGTCTCCTTCTCCTAGCTAAGATAACACTACACCCAAATCTGTGGATGACACATCCACATGAACATGAAATTCCTTCTTCCAATATGGAAATATCAAAATTGGCACAGTCACTAATTTCTAATTCAATGTATCCAAACCCTTCTGACAATACTCATTCCACTGGAACTTAGCCTCTTTCTACAACAACTTCTCCATAGGAGTTGTAATCCACACATAACCCTTAATGAAATTCCTCTAGTACCATGTATGACCCCAAGTTTCTCTTATTTGTATTACTGATGTGGGTGGATGTAAGTCCAAGATCACTATAATCCTCACAGTATCCATTAATAAACATTGCTTACATGCCACATGGCCCAACAAAATTCCAAAAGGCATGCAAAAAATACATTTCTTTAAATTCAGTGAAATCTGAAGTTGTCTACACCTATCCAACATTAACCTGATTACTTCTATGTTATCTATCAATAGAATAAACGCAGTCAAATAATCTAAGTAAACTTCAGGGAACATAGGAATAAACTCCTTAGACACTACTAAAACTACTCTTGAAAAAACTGCAGGTGAATTCTTCAGCCTAAAAGGATTCACTATGTACTGATAACTTCCCCACTCTATTGCAAAAGTAGTCGTATACATATTTTCATGTGCAATCTTAATCTCGTGATACCCTGAAAAACCATCTATGAAAGAATATACCTCCTTCCCTCTTACATTCTCTAGTGCTTCATTTGTAAAAGATGTTGGAAATATATCATGCAGACATGCATCATTTAGATTCCTTAGGTCTACAAAAATCCTGATTCCCCCTGTTTTATTATCTTGTACAACCATTGGACTTATCCATTCCGATTCAACCACTATTTCAATAATCAATTCTCTCTTCTTTCAACTTCTCTTTGTACTTTGAAATTTAACTTGTAGGGTCTCTATATCAATGTCTTAGCATCTGGTTTCAAAGGGATATTCATTTCTCCTAACTCACCAGCTATCCCCTTCATTTTTGAGAATGTAGATGGGAATAGATCATGATACTTGTGCAATGAATCTACAATATTCTCCATAGTTTCATAATTCTGGTAGTCTCTTATCTATGCAAACTTTGGGTTTTAGTTTGTCGCAATATTCACCTTCCATGTCCTTATTAGTTGTGTGTACACAATAGATTCAATCTTTGGTCCTTCTACTACATGTTCCCCCTTAGTTTCATGTACTTGTACATTCCTTGGATCTTCCTTATCTTGTTCTTCTTTAGCAACATTATAACATTCCAATAATTCATGGATAGTCATAGAACCTCTATGCGGACTACACACATATACTACCTCCATCAACCCTTCTTTTGAAAAAACAATATTTCTAATGACCTGCAATGATGCATCTAGTAATGGATATTCATGTTCAAACGTAAAGGTTATCTTAAACCTTTGAATTATCTCACCCCAAATTTCTATTTCTCTGTGTATTTGTAGTTCCAGGTATGGGTTTTTAGGGATCATATCCAATGTATGTAACTAATGTGTCCATATGGTTTTTCAATGCCCAACATGACTTGTTGGGTCACTTACTCCTATATATTTTTGTTTAGTATCCTCAACCTCGGTACCAAATCTTACTTGCATTAGTCTTTTACACTGTGACCAATCTTCCATTCCTTCTTTGTGTCTATACCACCAACTAGTTGGAGCAGATTTCAATACCATATCTAATGCCAAAATTCTATTATGTTAGGGTATATGCAACTCAAAAACCTTTAAAAAATAGATGATATCAATCAATCCATCATATTTGGGTGGGTCACAAAGCTCTGTTCAAATCCAGTGCAATGATCGAGTAATGCAAGAACATCGTCTAGTTGATACTTCATGCATCCTCTGATTCTGAAGCACATGAGCTAATGCTTCTCCAACTTATTGCACCATCTACGGTAGGGTTAACATAGTCATCCATTTACGTAGTCATATTGTACAAGTTGTCAATTTTGTTCCCTCTAGCTCGTTTGATATACCTTTTTCCTTATGTCAGATCTAATGGTACAGTAACGTTCAAGTCTCCTACCTCAAATATAATTTTCATCCTCTTCATATTAATAATTGCTTGATTATCGAAGGCCCATTCTAACCCCATTATTTTTGGATATGGTTGACTATCATCCACAATCTTGACGACTTTGTAATCTTCTACACCACACACCCCATCGATATTCACAGGTATCCCTATCAATTGACCATTTGGTACTATATTGTGTTGTTTCACCTGTAATATATCAAGTCTAAACCCCGATTGTAACTATGAATTGTAACATGTTTTGTAGGCTGGTGATCCAAGTGTTATAATCAAGGAATCTTATGTGCTTATTAGGCCTTAGAGCTTAGATGTTAAAGGCCAGGAGTCTGTTTTGTACATGTAAATATTCATATTATTAATATAAAAACATTGTTGTGTGTATACCGACCAAGAATAAAGAGTATGGGGGACTAAGCTCCACTAGGTTGGGTAAGGGAAGGGGGGATAAGAGGCTAGAAAGGGGGGATACGATTAAGAGATTAAAACAAAGAGAATATTATATAATTATGATTCTAAAGGGTTGTAAAGAGGATATTAATTTATCCTAAGTTTCCCGAGGGAGAGGAACAAACTCCAAGTGGAGTGGGACAAAATCCCAAGAGAGCCATGTGTCAACTTGGGTGCATGCAGATTCATGTGGGAAATTCCATGATTTTGAGGGGGCACGAGGATTCTTTCCATTTTTACTCATGAGTTCACTCTCTACATTCTCTCCATGTGGAGTATTATGGCCATGGGTTGCCCCATTCACCCATGCAGTCAGGAAGCATGAAGTCAACCAGTCTTCCATTGTTGAACCGTAACTATATTGAACCTCTGAAACAAGGCCGAACTGATATCTTAATGAACCTATACCCCGTGGATTGCTTATGTTTCATCATTTACCCCATGTCCATTTTTTATTGCTTCCATAACCTTGCCATGTGTTGAGAAGTGGGAATGAAGAGGCAGGTTTCCAGGCCTCTGGATAGAAGAAGAAGGTTTTCAGGCCCATGAGAAACTCTCACCAGGTGAGAGAGTGTGTTGAGGAAGAGAGTTCTCCTATGTGAGTTCTCTCGTGAGAAAATCTCTCTAGGTGAGAGAGTGTGTTGATAAAGTGAGTTCTCCTGGAGGGAGTCCAGTAGAATCTACAGAGCTCTGAGAATTCCTGATTCGACCTATTGCTGAAGCCCAAGGAAAGGGAGGTGTAGTAGCCGATGGACTGTGTGACACTGAAGGTGTACACTCCTGGGATGGGACAAGCATGTGGGGAATGAGAGTATGTGAGTTGTGGGCGTAAGTGGCTCCTTGGAGGAAATCCTTCCTGTTGTGCTGTGCAACTTCCTATTGTCCCCGTCGAGCCTAGGAATCCCTTTCCCGATGGAGTTTAGTCCCAGCTCAAGGGTGACCCACTACTGAGAGTGATGAGCAACATGGTCTATTTCTGGGAGGTTCGTGTAAGGTCTTCACGCAGTTGGTGTACTTCAATTAAAATATAAGTATCCATTTATTTGTTCATTTACATGCTGCGTATTTGTACATGCTATATGGATGAGTATTGTCTATATATGTTGTTATATTTATGGTTTTTTTCTGTGAATACTGCAGGTATGGTTTTACTATTATTTATGCATTAATCTGTGTATTAGAAAAATATGTTGTATGTTTATGTTTATATTTATATTCATATGATAATTTTTATTTCTATGAGGTAGCATGGATAACCTATTGGTGGTCGGGGATGTTACAAAAATGGTATCATAATAGGAGATGTTTCTGAAGTGATGTTGCTCAACTAGTTGGGGGATGGGGATGTTACAAAATTGTATCAGAGCCATGGTTTCAACACTGAGCCTGGATGGGCCAGATAAGTGGTTAATGAAGCAATGGGTTTTAGAGTGAACAGTTGTCAAGAGGGACAATATTCGAAGTTCAGAAAGTTCCTAAGTGCCAAGAAGGCACCGTGTGAACACTTGGACTATGCTAAGAAGCTCAGGAAGTATAGAGGTTCAAGAAAACCTACAGAGGAAGGATTCTACCACAACCATGGTATTGGGACACCAAGTTTATAATTTGTACCGTAGGATCTGTTCAGAAGAAGGAGGATCTTTCACAACCATTAGATCTAGAAAAAGGAGCATGGTGGTTAAGCACCAAAGTCCTTCGAGACTTGTCGCTCTGGTTGTTTGAAGTTACTTGTTGTAAAAGGGAGAAAAAGAATTGAAGCTCTGAAGTCCCAGAGTTGATCTACACTGAGATCCAGGGAAACGTTCTTGACTTTTGGATTGACTGAGGACAGATCAGAGCCTTCAGATATACATGTGAGAGGTTGTGAGTCGTGGATCTCACAACAGTTCGTGAATTCGAAATTCGGGAGAAACAAAGTGTGCTAAGGTGAAAACTCCCAAAGTCCGTAGTTAATCCTGACCATTCATCAAAAGAGACGTGTGTCGGAAGATAAACGTATTCGAAGTTCGACATTTGGGAGAATTGGAGTGTGCTAGTGTGGAATCTCCTAAAGCCCCGAATCTTGAAGTCCCGAAGCTGAAGAGCCGAAGTGGCATGGCATGATGATGTCACCTGTGGTGATGTGGACCTTTCCTAGACATGCCACGTGCCACACCTGTAATTGTTGACAATTGTACTATGTGGACCCTAGAAGGTAAAGATGTTTGGGAGTTCGGAGTTCAAGATATTTGAGGAATGCAAGTGTAAAATCTCCTGAAGCCTGAAGTCCCGAAGTATCAAATTGACATGGTTGCTGACATCACCTAGGATGACGTGGAAACATGGGATGTGTGTCACGTGTCAGTGAGTTAAGAACCTTTGGAATATTGAAATGTTAGTAGAACATGACACGTGTCACTTGTATGATTGGGCCACATATCCGCTTCTAGTATTTCGCTATGTCATACTCCTCTCTAGAATGGATGGTGGGGCCCTAATGGATACATAAAGAAGTTAAAACCCTGACGAAGAATTTAACTAGATCGGGCCCATAATAACTTGGTCACAGTGGACACGTGGCACCAGATCGTGAAGTCTAGAGTGTTAAACAAATATCAATATAGCATAGAAAAACCTCAAAATAAGTACTCAATGCCTTGAAAAATAAATAATTTTAGATAATAATCCTCTTCGAGGGGGCAACCTCCTTTTACCCCACAAAAATTTTCAAGTACAAGATGATTCCAAATGAAAATGTCTCCTTGTTATATATAGGATACTAGGAGGTATAATTACAACTAATGGAATAAAGCCGACATAAATAAAATAACATTACTAATGTAATATGCCCCAATTAAGGGGTAATGAGCCAATATTAGGG
>JZKD02S1698123.1:425814-436176 GCA_000966675.3 Picea glauca | reverse complement strand
GAAGTAGAACCTTCTAAGAAGTCCTCTTACATTTATTATATCTAACTACCATAGTGGGTCTTATTTAATAATATAGTGGACCTAGTCCACCTTACATTGAATGACCTCCACTATTTTCACTATGGGCCCTCTTGTCCCCCCTACTACCTCTCTAGCTACCTTACAGCTACGTTCAAATAACTATACTTTATAATATATTAGATGAAAGCATATAGTTCTATCTACACTCTTAGGTTGCAGATCTCTCTCTTTCTCTCTCTTATCCTCTCTCCCCTCCTTGCGCACCCAAATGCAGGGTTGATCTTCACACCCAGCTGAAGATCTTACAACACAGACTTCTCTCTCAGTAATAACAACAATCAGTCATCATACATAATCTCTCTCTATCTCTCTAAACCATCCTAGGTCCTCTTGACCTTTATTTATACAATACAATGACTCTCGAACAACCTTATGCCGAAACCTAGGTGTCTAAAACCCTAAATACCAAAACCCTAGGTCAACT
Organism: Picea glauca; assembly: GCA_000966675.3. Classification (NCBI taxonomy): domain Eukaryota; kingdom Viridiplantae; phylum Streptophyta; class Pinopsida; order Pinales; family Pinaceae; genus Picea; species Picea glauca. The sequence goes on along the minus strand of JZKD02S1698123.1, from coordinate 435,671 downwards.
TGACCCATGTTTTCAGGGCTTCGCTAGCCTATCTTTCCTTCTTTCTTGCGAGGTGCTCCAAAGAATCCATTGGTGGATATTTTCACTTGTTTATTAGTCCATAATCCATATTCCTTGTTGATCTATCTTCCTCAATCTCCTTGTCCAATGACTTGCTTTCTCTTACTTCGCTCCGTCTTTTCTGCTCTTTTGGTCACTTCGACCTAATCTCAATCAACTTGTCTTTTGCGCAGTTCATAGTTCATGCTTATTTCCTTAATATTCGTAACCTTCCATAACCAAGGGCCAATAGGCCCCCAACACTCACATGTGACTCGTCCCAAGGCATTTCAAGTCTGAACCTTTTCTTTACTCCGACTCGAGACTGTGTAGGGCAGCCTGTGTTTTTTGTTCTTTCCCACTCTTAATTCCTTGTGCAGACTATCTTTTCTGTGTCTGGTACCCAGTTTTAACTGCATCTGGTACCTAGACCCTTTTTCTCATGCTTCTATGGAGAGCTATGAGGTAGTTGGTTGTCATAGTAAAATTTCAACTGGCTCCCATTCACCAAACCTTCCTTCCATTCTCCATTCAAAGTTTTCAACTGTGCAACTCCTCCTTATGTAACATAAGAAACCTCATATGGCCCAAGCCAATGTGTCTGGAACTTCCTTGGATGCTTCATGAACTTGTTGTCATATATAAATACCATATCTCCTTGCTTGAAGGCTTTCTTCTCGATGTGTCTATCATGATAGGCCTTTTCTTGTTCCTTCTGTACTTGCTGATGGAATCCTGCAATAAATCAATCTTCTTCTAGTTCTACCAAATGCACAAGCCTCTCTCGAACAATGCTAGTGTCATCCATATCTGTGAATGTTGCAATTATGAGACTAGGAACCAAATATTCCATAGGGACAACTACTTCTAGGCCATACACCAACTTAAAGGGAGTCTGCATTGTTAGCTTCTTGCAAGTAGTTATATAGGTCCATAGCACTGCAGGTACTCTCAAATCCCAGTCATCCTTGTTCACACTGCAAATATTTGTCAGCACTATCTCAAAAAAAAATTTGAAGGCTTCAACTATACCATTCGCCTGTGGGTGGTAAGGGGTAATATTCTGGTGATGAACTTCAAATTCTTGAGTCAGGGCTTCAATAGTCTTATTAATAAAATGCATACCTTGATCAATCATCAGGGTCTTCGGGCATCCAAACCTAGTTATGATGTCATCAAATATGAATCACATAGTTGTAGTTGTGCTACAATCCTTGACTGCTCTTTCTTTGGCCCATCTGATCAAGTACTCTATCGTAGTGATTATGTACCTTGCTCCTATGCGCTTTCCTAGTGGGTTTATAGGTCCCATGAAATCAATGGCCCATTTCTCAAATGCTTGTAAAGTTAGCTAGGGTTCTAAAGGCATCTCATCTCTTCTAGACGATTTCCCAACTCATTGGCATACATCACAGGCTTTGTGGTAATCTTTAGCATCCTTGTGTAAAGTGGGCCACTAGAGGCCAGCTCTAAGAACCTTCTGCGTTGTTTCTTTCCCTGCGTAGTGTCCTCCTATGATGCCTTCATGTGCTTATGCTAAAATTAGTGGTCTTTCTACCTCCATAACACATCTCCTTAGGATCTCATCAGGTCCCATCTTGTATAGCTATCTAGCTATAAGTGAAAAATTTGCAGCGCATACTACCAGTTGTTTCTTTTGAATGACTGTATATTCGCGAGGTGCCATTCCCATTGATAGGAACTGGACTATCTCAGCGAAGTGGTCATCAATATTCCTGATGGCCAGTAGATGTGCATCAGGTAGTGTATCTTCCAAACTAGTAGGTTCCTCTCCATGTTCCAACCTAGACAAGTGGTCAGGTCCCTTGTTCATTCTCCCTGGCGTGACCACAATCTCCAAATCATATTCCTGTAATAGAAGTAGCCATCTGCATATTCTTCCCCCCAACACTGGCTTGTTGAATATGTATTTAAATGTAGAATGATCAATGAACCTCTTGAAGTGGCCTCCCAACAATTAGTGACAAAACTTCTGTAATGCGTACACCATGGCTAAACCTTCCTCTCAGTGGTGGTGTAATTTATATCAGCTGTTGAGTGATTCCTACTAGAAAAAGATAACGGGTGGTCAATATCTCCTACTCCTGGTTGTTCTAACATTGATCCTAGTGCAATAGAATATGCATCGACATGCACATGAAATTCCCTGCTCCAATCAAGGAAAACCAGAATAGGCGCAAAAACCATTTTCTGTTTCAGTGTGTCAAAGCTTTGTTGACATTCTATCCATTGAAAATGACAATATTTTATAAAAATATTCTCCATAGGTGTTTTAATCTATGCATATCCCTTAATGAACTTCTTATAGTATCCATTATGTCCCAAAGCAGTGCACAACTAATTGACTGAAGCAGGAGGGGGTAAATCGACAATAATGGAAATCTTAGATGGATCGACCAACAATCCCTGCTTACACACGATATGGCCCAACAATGCTCCAATGGGAAAAAAGAAGATGCACTTCTTCAGATTCAGGGCAATCTGACATTGCCTGAACTTATCCAACATTAGTCTTAAACATTCAATATGATTTTGTAATAAGCTAAAAACCGTCCAATCATCAAAATATGCTTTCAGAAATTTATGTAAAAAATCCTTGAATGCTTCAACCACCACCCTAGAGAAGATGGATGGTGCATTCTTCAATCCAAATGACATCATTCTGTACTGGTAGGATCCCCATTCGGTGGAAAAGGTGGTCTTATGGTGATCTTCCTTGGCAATCCTGATCTGATGGTATCCTAAAAATCCATCCGTATAGGAATATACCTCCTGTCCTCCTACATTATCTAGCACTTCGTCAATAAATGGTCTAGGGAATGGGTCATGCAAACATGCATCATTCAACTTTCTGAGATCTACATAGATCCTAATATCTCCTATATTCTTATCTTGTACCACCATAGGACTAATCCATTCTAACTCCTCCACAGGTTCTATGATTCCTGCTTCCAACATTATGTCTAATTCAATCTTCACTTTCTCCTTATATTTCGTATTCAATCTGTAGGGTCTCTGTTTGACTGGACTTGCATCTAGTTTCAAGGGGATATTCATCTCTCTCATGGTCCCTTTAATGCCCTTCATATAAGTGAACTTGGTTGGAAACAAGTCATGGTATTCATGCAATAATTCTGTGAGCTTGTCAATAGTGGAAGCATCCCAATAATCTCCGACATTGGCAAGCTTTGGTGTTTGCTCTGTTCCAATGTTGACTTTCTTGATTTTAATTGGCTATCCAATAAAAGGTAGCTCAACTCTTGGTCCTTCTATGTCTCTTTGTCCTTTTGTTTCTACTGTGTTCACATTCCTAGGATTATCATCTTCATCAACATTGATATTGTAACATCCTTGCAGTTTTTGGAGAGGTGTAGTCCATTCATCCTCTTCTTTCTCCATAGAGAAGCTAGGTGCCTCCTCAAATAATTTTTGTATGACAACCTGTAAAGCTTGATCCACTGTGGGATATTTAATTTCAAATAAAAATGTAGCTAAAAAGTTCTAAGTCATACCTTTCCAATCTGTAGTGGTGAGGCGTAGTTCTGCTTGAAGATACCAATAGATAGGGATTGTGTACATCTTGTTAATGAATTTGTGCACCCACTGCTCTTGAGGAGTGCATCCCTAGGACTCCTCGCAACTTCACACATGGTCCTTTGGACATCTTTGACCGGTGTATCTAACTTCAAAACCTTCTACTTGCTCTGAAAACCGTGATGTCATCAAAGTGCGACATTGTACCCAGTATGTAATATTGTTTTTGTGTGTTCCCCACCATCTTGCTGGAGTTGCTTTCAAGGCCTCATCCAATGCCAACAACCTTTGTTGTATTGGTACAATTTCATAAAATTCCAACAAGAAATATTCTAAATGATTTATACCATCAAAGGTGGGTAAGTTACTTACTTCTGTTCCAATCCAGTGAACTTCCCTAGTTAGTCTAGCACATCTCCATGTAGATACTTCATACATTTTGTTCTTCCAGTTCTCCAGTGATTCCTCTAAGTCTGATGAACATGCGCTATCACTTCACCAACTTAAGTTTCCATCTACTCTAGGATTAATGTAATCATGTTGTCCGTGTTTCAATTTATATATATTCTCTAGCTCATATGCACGGTCTTATTCTTTGATAGGTTTTGTGTATCTTCGACCTTCATCAAGATCTAGAGGTGCAATGACCCTAAGGCCATCACCTTCAAATTTCATTTTTATTTTCTTCAAATCAACAAAAGTGGAATTTTTGAAAGCCCAATCGATTCCTAACAACGTAGGACAAGGACAACTATCATCAACTATCTCAATCACCTCGAAGTCCACAAACGTTCTTACCCCGTTGATGTCCATAGGGACATGTTCCAGCTTACCAAAGGGGATTACTGCCTGCTTATTAGACATCCTAAGTCTGATAGGGGAATAGATCAACTTAGGTTTTCCCATCAGTGCCCAAGTCTGCTTCGTCATAACATTGACCTCCGATCCTAAGTCGAGGAACACATAATCTATATCATAATCTCCAATTTCAGCATTAAGGTGTAGTTCCTTATTTTTCCTTCTCTTTTTGGATAGTTGATGTACTTCTTTATTTAGTAGAGGATCTACCCTTCCTATCTCATACTTTCTGATCACATTTTTTATTTCTTGTATGGATTTTAAGTCCTTGAACAAATTAATGCAAGTACATAAGAATTCGATAAGTTTCCTTACCTATTTTCCTTCTCCAGGCGAAGTAGATTGATCAAAGGACAGGGGCATTCCAAGTTTTCTCACTTATGGTTGTTCCTTTGATGAAGAAGACTGATCTCTTCCAAACTCTTTTCTTTCCTTTTCAAATGTGTGCTTCTGTTTCTTTGGATAAAACTCCCGTGTCTTCTCCGTAGCTCTTCTAAGTCCTGATTCTTCTGTAATATTCCCTGGAATCACCATGTATTCTCCTATAGTATCGCCTCCTCTATTGATAATGTTGACTCTAGGATCCACTCTGCAAGGTTCTATTGAGATTAGTTGTACTTTTTGGTTCCCTCCTCATATTTCCTGAAGTTTGGCTAACAACGCAGAATAATGTTCTATGACATGTTCAAATGAATTACAGTAACTGCAAGTGGTACAAGGGTTCTGACGGTCCCTTTCCAAGTGGTCTAGCTATGCATAGTTATAACAAATGATCTGACCTCGACCTCAGCCCATGCCTCCTCCTCATCCTCTTCCTCTGAATCCACCATGAGGGTTGAAGTTTCCTCTTCCTGGGGAGTTAAAATGTGTAGTGTTTCCTTCTTGTTGTACTTTGCCTTGAATTCTATATGTGTCGATTGATATTTCATGCAAGAGGTCATAATCCCTACAATATTTCTCATCATGCCCCATAGATTTACAGAATGTGTAGTAAATATTGGTAGGTGTCTGGACATATTTTTGCATGTAATAGAATTCTCTAGGCCGATGTCTATTTCTACATACCTTGCACCAAGGTAGAGTAACCTGCTTCAAAGGGATCAGGGCTCCTGAAGCCAAGTACTCATGAAATATGGGACAATTCTCCTTATCATGACCTTCTTATTTGCATCTGATACACCAAATATATTCTCTTATATATTTTCCCTTATCCTTCTTCATATCTTCGACCTGCAGTGATAAGCTAGTTAGTTGACTCAAAATTTGACTCATACCTGAGTTGGACTCTCCCATAGGGGTTGATTCTAGTTTCATAGCGATATACAACGCCTTAGCTTGTGAAGCAATCTTCTATTGCATCAGAGGGACTTCGATGTGTGGTAAGAGGGCAATAATGAACCATTATTTATTTTGTTCACCTGGAATCTGATAACTCAAATGGCCTGTCAAGGTCTTAAACCTTTGATCAAACTCCCAAACAGTTCAACTACTTTCTTCTTAATTTATTTCAACTCTGTGATGCACTGTGACTCTGACTTGTGTTTCTTGAATTCTGCAATCAACGCAGTCTTGATCTTGTTCAATGGTTTTGGCTAGACAATTCCTTGGATGAACTTCATGTACCAGCTCAGTGTGCGATCTCTCAAGGTAGTACTAAACTGATCTCTCTTAACATCTTCATCGATGACATTCTTAATACTCCATACAACTTCTCATAAGAACCAATGTTGATCAAGATCTTCATATCCACCTCCCCTAAAGGTGGGTAGCCTTATCTCATCTTCCATAGATCTTCCTAAGGTTCTTGACTAAGTATGCACTGAACCACTCATACCAGTTCTCTGAGTGTTATGATAACTTAGGTTACTCTGGTTACTTAATGTTGTTAAAACAACAGGGGGCATAATAACACTTACTTCAATAGTCTATGCAGTCCCTGAACTTTATGACTCTTCTCGGCGAGGTTATTCAATCTTCCCTTATTCTGTCGTAGCAGATTCTGATTGTTCTTTGTTCAACAACTCTTCTTCTTCTCCACTGTAGAACCCTTCTTCCTATGTTGGTGGTTCATGACTCTACTTGAACAAGTTCACCAGAGGAACTTCTATGAAGGTTCTCCCATTGCACGTGTGTCTGACCTCTATGTCATTGTCATTGTCTGAATTCTTTAACATTATCTTTTTCAATCTAACCCACTACTGTATCTTCAAGATGTTCTTCTCATGAAATATCATCTTGATCTTCAAATTCAATAAGTGTAAAAATTTTCCTCTAGGTCCCTTAAAGAAGTATCTCTCTATTTGGCTATATAATTCTACCCTATCAATAGAAAACTCAGTGATATACCCTCTGATGGTACTATCAAACCAATGATCTATTGCTCTTGACACGATGTTATCAATTCTCTTGACCTTCTTTATCAGTGTCAACTTCCAAACCACAGGAGGTCTGAGTCTGATCTCAAACTGGGTATGTGCTAATCTGGCTAGCCACTCGTATAGCTCCTTATGAATTTCTCCAAAGACAATATCATGTATATCAGTAAATATATACCTTCCCAGCCAGTCTTCTGTACTAAAATTAGTGTTCTTATTCTGAGCCTCAGTGAAATCCTTCTCTTGTTCTTCTATCCATGTTTGAATATCTCTCCTCGATGGAAACCACCTTGACACTACCTCAAGAAGATCCCAGTCCCGACAACAGAACCATTTGTTGGCACAGGGGTAGACCCGAGGTTTAGTTCTAACAACACACCAATAAGCCCTAACTATTGTCCCTTTTGGCAACACCTGTAGAGCATATGCAGTCTCACCCGAAGGAGATATAGGGGGTTGCAGGACATAGGTGTCTACAACTAGAGGAAATGAAAAGTGGATCCAGGGCAACACTCTCACATATATCTAGTGATTCTTTATCTTTATTAATCCTACTTCACATACTATATCTCAGATCTAACACAATATTACATTAACAATATATTAGAGATTAGAAGAACACAACATCAATCACACACAACAACAGGATATATGTGGTTCACCCTCTCCCTAGGGCTACATCAATAGAACTGCGCTTTATAATATATTAGATGAAATCATACAATTCTATCTGAACTCTTAGCTTGCAGATATCTCTCTTTATCTCTCTTCTCATCTCTCCCCTCCCTGTGCACCTAGCTACAAGGTTGATCTTTGCGCCCAGCTAAAGATATTACAACACATACTTCTCTCTCAGTAATAAAAACAATCACTCATCATGCATAATCTCTCTCTGTCTCTCTAACCCATCCGAGGTCCTCTTGACTTTTATTTATACAATACAATGACTCACAAACAACCTTAGGCCAAAACCTAGGTGTCTAAAACCCTAAATACCAAAACCCTAGGTGTCTAAAACCTTAGCTCAACTTGACCCACGTTTTTAGGGCTTCACCAGCCTGTCTTTCCTTCTTACTTGTGAGGTGATCCAAAGCATCCATTGGTGGATTTTCCTACTTGCTAAGTCGTCCATGAATTCCTTGTTGATTTATCTTCCTCAATCTCCCTGTCCAACAACTTGCTTTCACTTACTTCGCTCTGTCTTTTCTTCTCTTTTGGTCACTTCAACCCAATCTTAGTCAACTTGTCTTCCACACGGTTCGCACTTCACGCTTCTTTCCTTAATCTTATCAACCTTCCATAACCAAGGGCCAACACATGGTATATAATGCACCAAGGATAGTGCATAAATAAGGGGAGGGGATTGTAATGTCCCAAGGCCAAACCCCGATTGTAACTATGAATTGTAACATGTTTTGTAGGATGGTGAGCCAAGTGTTATAATAAAGGAAGATTATGTTCTTATTAGGCCAGAGAGCCTAGATGTTAAATTCCAAGAGCCTGTTTTGTACATGTAAATATTCATATTGTTAATATAAAAACATCGTTGCTTGTAGACCGACCACGAAGAAAGAGTATGGGGGAATAAGCTTCACTATGGTGGGTAAGGGAAGGGGGGCTGAGAGGTTGGAAAGGGGGGCTAATATTAAGATATTAAAACCAAGAGAATAATATTTAATTATTATGTTAAAGGGATTTAAAGAGGATATTAATTTATCCTAAGTTTCTTGAGGGAGAGGAATAAAATCCAAGTGGAGGGGGACAAGCTCCCAAGAGAGCCATGTGTCAACCTGGGCACATGCATATTCATGTGGGAAATTCCATTATTATGAGGGGGCACATGGATTCTTTCCATTTTTCCTCACACGTTCTCTCTCTCCATTCTCTCCATGTGGAGGATTGTAGCCATGGGTTACCCCATTCATCCATGCATTGAGCAAGCATGCAGTCAACTAGTCTTCCATTTTTGAACCATAACCATCCTGAACCTCTAAAACAAGATCGAACTGGTAAATTACTGAACCCATACCCTACAGGTTGCTTGTGTTTCACCATTCCCCCCATGTCCAGTTTCTATTGTTGTCATCACATTTTTGTGTGTTGAGAAGCAAGAGTGAAGAGGTAGGTTGCCAAGCTTGTGGATAGAGTAAGAAGGTTGTCAGGCTTGTGAGAAACTCTCTCCAGGTGAGAGAGTGTTTTGAGGAAGAGATTTCTACTATGAGAAACTCTTTCCAAGTGAGAGAGTGTGTTGAGGAAGTGAGTTCTCCTGGAGGGAGTCCATTAGCAACTATAGAGCTCCAAGAATTCTCGATCTGGGTTGTTGTTGAAGCCCAATGAAATGGAGGTGTAGAAGCTAATGGACTATGTGACAGTGAAGGTGTACACTCTTTGGGTGGGACAAGTATGTGGGGAATGAGTGTTAAGAACCAAATATCAATATAGCATAGAAAAACCTCATAAAAAGTACTCAACGCCTTGAAAACGAGATAATTTCAGATAATAAGCCTCTTCAAGGGGGAACCCTCCTTTTACCCCACTTAAATTTTCAAGTACAAGATGATTCAAAATGAAAATGTCTCCTTGGTATATATAGGAGACGAGGAGGTATAATTACAACTAATGGCCTAAAGACAACATAAAAATAGCATTACTAATATAATATGCCCCAATTAAGGGGTAATGAGCCAATATTAGGGCTTAACATGCCCCTCCCCTTGAGACAAGTGTTTTCCATAACACTTGAGTAAATTTAGATACTTTTGTATAAAAGACTCATCTTCCCAAGTGGAATCTTCAACCGGTAGTTTCCTCCATTTAATGAGATACTCTGAAATGGATCTATTCCTCAGCTGGAAAATTCTTATGTCAGTGATGGCTTCAGTCTCCAATATGATTTTTCCTTCCTCGTCATGTTTTGGCAATATAGTTTGAACTAGGATCTTGTCACCTATAACCTTCTTTAAGCATGAAACATGGAAAACTAGGTGTACTCGTGAAGATGCAGGAAACTCCAATTTGTATGCCATAGTA
>JZKD02S1698123.1:388155-409273 GCA_000966675.3 Picea glauca | reverse complement strand
CTAATGTTGGAAGTTGTTCCTACACATGCTGGTGCAATTATTGTTGTTTGCGTGTCTCTTTCTTAATTGCATCTTTTGTGACATCCCTTACTTGATAGCCAATTATGTCAATGTCATCATCTGTTAGAGTATAAATGGTTGGATCTTTATGAGGCAGTTGGAACCTTTCTCTTGTCTTTCCTCTTCTCTCAAACTGTTTCATGTATGTGTTCTTTATCTAAACCATTTTAATTTCCCTTTTCATTACCCTTTCCATTTCCATGTTCATCACCCAGTTATTCAACATCGTTATCATGGTGCTTTGTCTCAATTATGTTCATAGGAACTTTATAATCTAGATCCCAATCCTGCATGATAAGGTGAATGTCTTATTCCATGATCTTATACATTATTTGTACCCATTCCTCTCTCAGGTCCTTCTTCACTTGTATATAGATATGGTTTCGTTCTGCTTTGAACCATGCAACGAAGGTGTATGCCTCTACCAGTTGTGGTGAAATGCATAGTGTATCCTATGCACTTATGAATCCTTTCGACATACAAGAATAAATCCTTATTAGTGTCTATCTATCTTATTTTGTTGGTTGTGTACCAAAATTTCTAATACTTAGATGCTAATACCTCTAAGACCCAAGAACTACTCATCCTATGACTCTTCCGATGTTGTGAACATAATCAAAATTAGTAGCCATGAATAATGTAATTCTATCCCTCTATAATGTGCTTCTACGTATATGATGAGGAACTGGTTCAATAATACAGATGCTCGGCTCATCAGGACCCCTTTGACACACTTATCAGCTCCGACTATCACTTTCTCCATGACTATCACTCCTGCTAACACTTGGTCTTTTCTGAATTTCCTCAATAAATTGGATGCCAATACCTGCATTGCAAGCCTTACTGTTGGTTCACATATTCTCATCACATCCAACACAAACATACCTCTAACTGTGTGAAATGTTTTCCTCATTGCCTCTAACAAAGTCTTGTCGGTTTTATTGTTTGCAAATACAGAGTTTGGATCTTGTCCCTATTTTGGTAATCCTATGATCCTTGCAATCAGGTCTATATCTATAGAGACTAGCCTATCCAACCACAAATAACCTCCATGCACACAGGTTAAGAGAAACTTAACCCATGAATTCACCTAATTTCTTCTACCGAAATTTGGGATGTCGAATAGGTGTTTTATGCTTGTTCACTCCAATAATCTAGCCCATACATTTGGAAATGGTATGCTCTAGTTCATTGTTGGATATTTTCTCAGTTCCAAGTATTGGTGTAGTGCAAGTTCAGGGAACTTCACAGTGTCCTTAATATTATGGTCCGCATATTTGAGATGTGGCACCCTCCCAAACATGTGTTCATCCATAATGAACCCATCTAGGATGTCGATCATCACCAATTCGTATTTGGTAGTCTTTTGTAATGTCACTGGTGGGGAATAAAACTTCCTTGGAGGAACATAGCCTTGGGGAAATGTTGGCTTCGACGATGATGCTCTTAGAGTATCCTCAACCTATGGTTCTTTTGTTTGCAATATTTTTTGAGCTTTCTTTGGTATGTGAACTATTTATTTTGGTGGTGCAATTTTTGAAAACAGGTTACCAACGACAATTGCTTCAACTCTGGGGGTTTTCCCAGCTTTGCAATATGGTTCTCGAATATTTTTTACTCACATGCATATATAAGTAACAATGACCAATGCATGTTGAACCTCCGTGAATTTTGTTCCCCTTCTCCATTTTTCCAAGTCCCTTCATGCCTAAATTAACTATCTCATCCTCAAATGGTGTGATGAATGCTTGATTTAATGCTGATTTTTTACCATATCTTCTGTTGGATTTTTACCTTGTACTTCCATTCTATCATGATTCTTGTCAGTTGTTTCCATTTATGGATATGTGTTACCTTTATGACTTTTCATTAATTCTATTTAACTATTTTTTTCCCATTTAATTCCTTTACTGGTCATGACGGTCCTATTCTGTGCATTGTGCTGTGTGTACCTAACTATCCATGTGTTGTTTATTTTATCTACACAACACTCACTTTTTTTGCACATGTCCTATTGTTATATCTCCCTTACTTATTAGTGTCTAGGATACTTTAGATAGTGAAATTTTGGGGTTACTTATAATCCATATCAAGGTACATGTGGTAAAAGTTTTAGGTTTTGGTTCATTATACTTTCATAGATACAACTTGTGGAAGATAGGGTTTTTTAATCATCCCAAATCCAGTTTTAAATGAGTCATGTTGTGATTTTCGCTATAACTTATGTTATGGGAAGTTTCAGAAAATGCAATTTTGTGGAGATTGAGGAGAAATATCCTAGTATAAGTGGTTCAAATTTCATATTATGGTTCACTATGATTTAGGATACATATTCTATGTAATACAAGGCTTGCGACTAATCCTAAAATCAATTTTAAAAGAGTCGGCTTGACATTTTTGTTGTAAAATTTTTTTGTAAAGTTTTTTACTCTGAAATTTTCATAATCCCAAGGAGACATAGAGAATTACATGTGTTTTTTTTTTAAGATTTTGAATAATTATAATTTGTGAGATATATCTTGTGGAAGTTGGGGTTTTTTACTAATCTTGATATTAGTCTTAAGAAAGACATTTTGGTATTTTTGCTATAACTGTTTATTAGTGAAGTTTCAGACTATGGCATTTTCAAGAGTTTAACAAGTCATATCAAAGTACTATAGGTCTAAATTTTAGACTTATAATGGTTCAAGTTTCATAGATAAATCAGGACAAAGGTCATCCATCCAAACATACTCCAAATTAAAGGTTTGAAAGGTACGTAACTTACAATTGGCATAAATGTTTATTGGAAGATCTATTTTTGGTGATTCAAAACTTGTGATAAAGAGAAAATAGAGGATAATTATTATTTTTCACATGGATCCAAAGGTTATTCCAAAATTTATTTCACCAACTAAACCTCCATGTATCTCAACCATGACTCAAGAAGAAAAAAAAAATGTTTACCATATGGGAAAGGTAGAAAAGAAGATGGATGATGTGAAAAATAAGATGGAAAAGAAGATGGATGATATGGAAAATCATATGGTAAAGAAAATGTTAAAATTTAAAAATTCCATGTATTCCATGATCTACATGAGAGAATCCCTAAAGAAGATATCAAATTGAAAGGAAATAATGAAATGCAGAGGAAATAAGGATTGAGTCCCATAATCATGATTATTCATCACCTCAAGATCCATATCATCAAGGTTTCAGTGCGACACAAAGGAACTACTTCATTCCAAATATATATATGACGAAGTTTGATGGTAAATATCATATGACATGGACATTCGAAATGGAGCAATTCTTTTATATACAACAAACACCAAGATTACAAAAGTTACTGATTGCATCCTTGTATTTGGATAATAATTAATTTGTTTGGCATCAATGGCTTTGTGAAAGAAAAAAAAATTATATTATCTCTTGGTACATTTTTATAGATTAATTGATATAACATTATGGGTTTATTAAGAGAAATACATTCTTTAGTCAATTGATAAATCTTTGGAAAAAAATTCCAATTATAGAGCACGTTCAACAATTCCAAAAGATCACTCTCGGGGTAAAGAAGATTCTTGAGGATAATTTGTTATATATATTTATGGGAAGTCCAATGGATAAAATGAAATATGAGGTGCATCTCTTTGAACCTAAATCCCTAGAGCATTTTGTGTGTCACCTTGGGGTTCCCTAGTGTTGGCATAGGCCAATTTTGGGAAAAGTCAAAGAAGTTTTGAAGGAATTAGAGTAGCGTCGGAAAAAAGGGGAGCATGATGGAAAGAGAGGGAAAGAAGCGCCGAAAAAAGAGGAAAAAGAAGTGTTGAGAAAAGCAGTTACAAAGTGGACAAATTGTTGTGGAGTAGTTGAAAACTCGACAAGCACCGACTTGGAGCAACAGTTTGATGGATGACTAGCTATGAACGAGTCAGCTAGAAAGTGGAAAAACCTAATCCGGTTAGGGTTAGGGTTTTTGTAAGGGATTTTTCCCAATTTTGTATAAGTAGAATGTATTAGGACCATGAAAGGGTTTGAAGCTTGAGATGTTCAAATGTGGAGGTATTGTCAATATTATAGCATATCTTCTTGTAAGTAATATGTCTAGCAGAGAGACCATGGTGATGTGTGGAGATCAGGTGTAATGAAGGAATGAATGTATAGTGTGCAACACTACATTTTTACAGGGAGATGAATAAAGAGCCCAACGATAAATATTTGTGGACGTAACCCTAGGGGGGGTGAAGCACGATATATCTATGTTTTTATGTGACTGTATGCATTATTTTTTATTGCATTTACTTCGATAAGTTTTTATGATGAATATGTTATATGATAAAGGAATCAACACTGTGTAGTAAGGATAAGATAATGAAATATGCAAAATAGCACTAAATAAATGAATGTTATAGCTAGTGTTTAGATTAGAATATTGGGTTACAGTAGATGAATCTCTATAACTAAATGTATGCTATTATAACAAATACTGGAATTTCTATTAGATCATTAGTGGTAATGGTCTGAACTAGGATCTAATGGGAGTTTGGAGACTAAAAATGAGTAGATCCATTTCCCCTAAGAGAGAAATACACATCCCATCCAAGTTTTCATACATTTGAGTCCTGTAGCCACCCATAGAATCCATCTCGGATGAGATTGCATGGTGCACTATGTGCGCTATGTTTCTTTCTGATATCCAGAAGGGCCGATGGTAGAAGGGTTTGTTGGTAATCCTATAGTTAGAACCTAGGTCAGCCCAAGTAAACCCAAAAATGGTTATGTTGTCGGTTGAAACTCAAAAGATTAGATCTGGAGGGATGTATCACACAGTATAATGCAAGGGCTCAAGAAAGGGGATGTTTTTAGGTTGGAAACCCATGAAAGAGGAGATTGAAATATGGTTGACATTTCAGGAACTAGAGTTTTCCCACAAAGATAATAGAAGCTCTAGGTTTAATCCAAGATAGTATTTGGAGAGATACATATTCAGTGAAATAAACGAAAGTTTATTTAGTGAGTTTCTCACACTATTTCAATAGTGGATAACCCGATTGAAGGACACCCATCCGAAATATAGAGTTATATTAGTGGAGTGGAGAAAAGAGAATATCGCACGGTTGAAAACAGTGAATACGAAATTCACGTGTGCAATAGATTTCTGGACAGACAACATTGTAGTGGGGTATATCATTGAGTTCACAGTAGATACATCGAAGTATTACAATGAAGAAGAGAAAGAGTTTCTTAAGTGCACAAGGGGAAGGTAAATTAGGCCATTGTACACTTTGATCAAGAGATTATTGCATGATAAATGGGTATTAACTGTGGAATCAGACAACTAAACTACCTTGCGTGCATGGGGGAGTTAGGGGAAACATTGAGGAAGGTCTGATATGGAAGGGGAAATGGATAGATAAGATCACAATAATGAGAAATATACTATTATGATGGATCAAGAGGAGATATAGAAAATTATGTAGAAGGTAGGAACGCCACGCAGTGGAAGACCCTACCAGTATAAGATCAATAGAAAGAAAAGAGCAGTAGCCAAGAGGGAAGGCTTAGAGAGTGATGAGGAAGAGGTGGAGGATCTCCATGATGTGGATCATATTGAAGAAATAATGCATTCCACATATAAAATAAATACTAGAGAATCAGGATCTAATGAGGAAGCAAATACCCCTATCCAGATCTACATCAGTGTAGAACCTACAACCCCATGTATGAATAACACATCAAAAAAGAAAGATTTGTTTAGATACCAAGTGATTGGCGGTCAAAAGAAACTAGGAGATCATAATAGAAGTGAGGGTACAAGTGGAAGTACTAGTAGTAGTACAGGTAGTGGTACAAGTGGAAATACCAGTAACAATACCAGTGGAAGTTCAATTCCAAACAATAGTAAATAAATAGTAGTACCGCGTGGAGAAGGTACATCATATTCAACAATGGAAGGCGTAGATCTAAGGATAATATTACCAGAGTTTCATGGGGATGGACCAGAATACCCAGAGTAGCACATATTTGTGTGTGAACAAATATGGGAAGCAAAAAGAGTCACTGACGAGGAAATAAAAGTAGCGCAGTTAGCAATAGCATTCATAAACCGTGCACTGGATTGGTATATGAGTCTAGTAGTAAACAATCCATAGGGTGCACTAGGAACAATAGCAGAGATCAAGCAGGCGTTGATCACTAGATTTTAGAGGCCAAAATCAGAGGATCAGTTTATGAATTAGATTATTGAGGTTAGACAAAAACTAGGAGAATTTGTATGGGACATTGATAAGAAGTTCAAGACATTGAAAGGTAAAATGAAGTATCCCCTTTTTGACATGCAATATAAACAATTTTTTATAAACTCTTTGTTACCACATTCAAATATCTACTGAGACAATAGAAATTTCAAACCCAGGAAGAGGCACTACAAACAATGATGTAGTTAGAGGAGAATCAATACAAGTTGTCAGATCCAGATATAGAGGAGTTGAAGGAAGACATAAACAACTTGACAGTGTAGTTGAACTAGAATAATAATAGAGAGAAAAGAGAAGCAGTGTGGTGTACCCTATGCATATAAGAGGGAAATCACAAGAATGAGTGTCCAACATTTGTGCATTATCTGGGAGTAGGGATTCCAAATCCATTTCCTACAGGAGGGTTTTGGTGTGAAATATGAAAGAAACATGGCCATGAACCTTATCTCTGTCCTATGATGCAGACGTACAAGATAGAACTGAAGAGTACTTTTTGAAACTTTTGTAAGTTAGTGGGACATGAAGACAAAAATTGTAGAACTCTGGAGTTAATGAAGGAAACAACCTCAGATGCATACAGGATGCAAGTTGAGTTGATGGCAGGAATGACTGCTTCACAGTTTGGTAATGCGGAACAATTTCAAGCAGTGCCACAGTTTCATCAAACCCCATAGTATAATTGGGCACCACAGTATCATCAAAAAAACATGGATCCATAGGGGAACAAAGGAGGATTCAGAGGCAGAGGAAGAGGAGGAATGGGCAGAGGCAGAGGGTCTATTATCTTCCATAATTGTCAATAGCAAGGACACTATGGTAGATATTGTCCTCAACCAACAACGACATGTATGTACTGTCGCGTAGTAGATCATGTGATGAAAGAGTGCCTGAAGTTAATGACAAAGATCCAGGAGAAGAAAATTTTAAATAACCAAAATGTTCAATGGATTGTTGTAGAAACAAAGGGTCTTGGGAGGAACATCAATATAGAGACTAGAAGAGGAGTGAAGACAAGATCAGATTCACAGTATCAGAAGAAGGAATCTCGGTGTTGGATTCAAAGGAACACTCAACCACAATAGTAGTTTGATGAAAATAAGGAGAACAAAAATTTCAAGGAAGAAAAGGAGCCCCTGAAGAAGAATGAATAATCCACATCAAGAACTGTGCAAAGGTATGATACTCCTATTTTTTATATGGCTCAGTATTTGGATCATACTTACAAAGGAGAGCAAATAGAGAAAGTAAGCAACTTAAATAATTTCCTGGAATCTTTCTTTAAATTACTTAATTATAAGAATGCCATGGATGTTTTTAAAAATATGTTGGAGAAATATGGCATAGAAGAAGGGGTAGGAACATAACCTAAGAATATTAATCGGATCCATAAAAATAAAAGAACCAATAGAGATTTTATATTGAATGCAAATATAGGATACTTTAGTATGTGAAATGTTATCCGAGACTTAGGATCAGATGTCAACATTTTTCCAAAGAATACTTGGGAAGCAATGGAAGAACCTTCACTTGGGTATTCCAATATCCAATTTAATCTAGAAAACCAACAGAGAGTGATTCCCATATGTAGATTGAAGAATAAAAGAGTGGATCTAGATCGTGTGCGCACCACAACAAAATTTGAAGTATTGGATATGGTGGATGAGTCTATACCATTTCCAACAATGTTGGGAATTGATTGGGCCTTTGATAATCATACCATAATTAATTTAAAGAATAGAAAGATAATATTTGAATATGGGTACTTTAGGGTAGTATAACCTTTATATCCCTCTGATTTTGAAAGACATGTAGAATTTGTTCCTGACAATTTTCTAGGGGATGATGTAAACAAGCTGTATAGAACTACTCTACAAGAGGAAGACTATGTGAATCCAATTGCAGATGGAGTACTCAGTTGGAAGAGTATCAATTTTGATATGTCAGATTCAGACTTTGGAGTAGGAAAATGGTAGAAAATATTGCATGAAGTCTCTACTAGGAGGTGCGCTAGAGTTAAATGCACAATAAGATGGGTTGGGACATAAGTAAGACAATTTCCCACATTTACTGGAGAGGACAATTTAGAAAACTTCATGACAGAGTTTGAATGAGAGTTTTTGGATAGTCAAATATTACTAGTGTTGGATATAACACTAAGGGACACACCTACATGATGGTGGGGTGCACATGAGGTAATCCAAGACTAGTATAAGTGTAAGCGACTGATGAACATAAGATTTGGTAGGAGTTAGCAGGATAGATCCTTATAGAAGTATGATGGAAGAGAGAACCCAAGACATCATATAAATTATTGTGTCACTAATTGGAGATTGGTACCACTAGGGGAATGGACACATTAATTTATTCATGCCTTAGAGGGAATACCAAGTAATTGGTACATGGAATAGGAACTGCACAGAGAAACTGTGAGTTGGGGAACAATGCAACAAAAATTTCTTAGGAACTTTGCATTTGAAAGTGAGAATCCATGTGTGGATATGGAAATACAGAGGATGAAAAGGAAGATATTTGAATAATATGGGGTAGATACACTAACAGTAGACACATATTACATAAAAGAAACACTTGAACAACTAGTTTACTGTTATCAGGTTGCAGAGGATGAGGAAGTAGAAGAAAACCCACATGACATACAAATAATAGAAGGGGAAGGATAAACAGGGTTGGAAGGACCCAAATTACAATTAGAATAATTTACTACACCTATGAAGATTAAAAAGGTCAATATTGGGAATGAAGAGAATCCCAAGATAGCCAACATTGGAGATTACTAGGATAGTGAGACAATGGAAAAGATAAATGAATTACTGCGCGAGTATAGTGACTTATTCCCAACCACATTCTCAGAGATGAAAGGGGTATCCGGAGAACTTGGATAGATGAAGATACCCTTCAGACCAGATTGAAGACCAGTTAGACAAAGAACATACAGATTAAATCCCATCTATAAGCAGAAGGTTAAGGTAGAAATTGACAGAATGCTAGAGTTAGGAATCATAGAGACTGTGGAAGAATCAAAGTGGATTAGTCCAATGGTGGTCTAGGAAAAGAAGACTGAAGGGATTAGGATATGTGTGGATATGAGAAAGTTAAATTATGCATGCATGCATGATCCTTTTCCTACTCCATTTATAGATGAAGTTTTATAGAATGTGGGAGGACAGAAAGTCTACTCCTTCACAGATGGATTTTTAGGGTACCATCAGATCAAAATTTCTCTGGAGGATAGGTACAAAACCACATTTAAAACAGAGTGGGGGTCATATCAGTATACAATAATTCCATTTGGTTTGACTAATTCCCCAACGATATTTTCGAGAGTAGTAGCATCTACATTCAAGGATTTTATACATAAATTTTTAGAAGTTTATCTAGATGATTGGACAATATTCAGTTCATTGAAGGACCATGTAGAAATTATAAGGATAATGTTAGAGAGATGTAGGCAATGTCATATTTCTTTGAACATTAAGAAATGTATATTCAGTACACCATTTTGAATCCTACTTGGACACATTGTATAAAAACAGGGTTTGATAGTAGACCCTGCAAAGATTGTTGCTATTGTCAATTTACCACCACCAAAGTCAATGCGCTAGTTGAGAGAAACATTGGGCCACACAGGGTACTACAGGAAATTTATAAAGGGATATGAAAATATTACTACACCAATGGATAATACACTAAAGAAATACATCAGGTTTCAATGGAATGATGAATTCCAAGATACCTTGGACATATTGAAAGAGAATATGGTGACAACACCAATTTTGAGATTTCTAGATTGGACAAACGAATTTCATGTGCATGTGGATGCTTCATCCATTGCACTTGGAGAATTTTTGGCACAACCAGGTGAAGGAGACATAGATCACCCAATATATTTTGCTAGTAGAAATTTATCTGAGTTTGAGTAGAACTATAATACTATAGAAAGGGAAGGATTGTTTATCGTATATTCCTTACACAAGTTCATACAATATTTATTGGGTCAACATTTTAATATTTTTACATATCATTCCACTTTGAAGTATCTAGTCAACAAGCTAGTACTGGGGGGAAGGATCTGTAGATGGTTGTTATTGTTTCAGGAATACGATTTTGAAATCATAGTAAAAACAAGGAAGCTGAATGCAAGACCATATCATCTATTAAGAATTACTAATGGAGAGGAGCCAAAGAACTTGGAGGAGAATTTTCCTGATGCTAACTTATTATTTTTTTAGATTGCTGGTGATTATTTTGCTGACATTGTTGGATTTTTTAGCACAGGAATGGCTCCTAAGGAATTTATTATCATTCAGAAAAAAACAGTTGGTAGTGCACGCTATAGAATATCAGCTGATTTCAGGTCATTTATACAAGTTAGGTGCATATGGAATTATGAGAATATGTGTGATGGAGCATGAACACTCCATGGTGTTAGGAGAAGCACAAGAAGGAATAGCTGGATAGAATTGTGCAAGAAAGAATACAACACAAAAGGTGTTGCGCACAAGATTATGGTGGACTACAATACATAAGGATGCAAAGGAATACTGTCAAACTTGCGATGTCTGTCAGAGGGTGGGGAAACCTTCCAGAAGGGATGCAATTCCACTTATACCCCAAGTAACTTTACATGCATTTGATAAATGGTATGTGTATTTCATAGGACCCATTAATACACCAATAAGGCGATCAAAATCTAGATACATCATCACTATGACAACATATTTAACTAGATGGGAAGAAGCATCCCCAGTGAAGGACTGCAGTGTAGTTTCTCTTTGAGAACATGGTGACCAGGTTTGGATGTCCTAGAATTTTGTTGAGTGACCAGGGAAATCATTTTATTAACAGTACAATTAGAGATATGAAAAAATAATTTGAGATATATCATAGGAAGAGCACACCTTACCATCCCTAAGAAATGGTACATTATAAGCCTTTAACAAGATTTTAGAGAATTCATTGACAAAGATTTGAAATGTGGATAGGGATGATTTGGATTTTAAGGTATTAGCAGTATTATGGAATTATAGGACTACATGCAGGAAGCTTACATGATAGACACCATTCAAATTGGTGTATGGGAAGGAAGCAATGGTTCCTTTGGATTATTTAATACCTAGTCTATGCATTGTAGCAATCACCAACATGACAGAAGAAGGTGTTGTGCAGGAAATATTGGATCAACTGATGGAGATGGAAGAAGAAAAACATTTAGCAGGATTTCACCAAGAAGTACATAAAGTAAAGGACAAAGCTTGGCATGATAGGCACATAAAGAATAAAATATTTAAGTATGGAGATATAGTTATCCTCTATGAAAGCATGTATCCACAACGCTTTGGGAAGTTCAAAATGCATTGGTTAGGGCCTTATCAAGTAGAGGCCATAAAAATGGAGGTGTTGTGTAATTGAAAGATCTTGCAGGGAAGAATGTAAGAGGACTAGTGAATGGAAATCGACTGAAGTTTTATTAAGACAGTCGACCTAACAACTTGAGGTAAAAACAAAGAGATAAGGTATGATTGTACATGGTGTGTATGGTAGATGTTAGAAGAGAAAGACAAAATCCATAAAAAGAAGAAATGTAACAAAAAGACAAAAAGATAGGAGAACGTTAGAGGTTTTGATGTAATAGAATTATAACATTAAAAAGTGCGCCATAGAAAAACTAGTGTTGACGACACTGCACGTAGGAAAATAGTTTAAAGACACAAAAAGTGGAGTGCGTAGGAAAAAGTGGAAAAGTGAAAATTGTCAGTGCAGAACAACTGTCAATTCATTGTCCCACTATAAAATTCGTAAAAGGGGGGGAAATATAGTCATTTGTGTTTTTTCATTAAGTAGAAGAGAGAAGAGTGAGAGTTGAGTGCGATAAAGTGCGAAGTGTGAACAGTAAGTAGATATTTGTGGTCGGTAGCTTGAATTTCACCAGAATGTCATCACCGAGAGTTAGAGCACCGAGAAAGGATGGGATAAAAACAAGAAGTAGTGCTCGAGTGATACAAACAAGAATACAAGAGATGCCCATAGTCATGGATGTGGACAAGATTCACACACCAGAGTATGGGTCGACTACCATGCATGTGGAGGAGGAGAAAAATCCAACACATGAGGGCGAACAACCAGAGGAGGACATAGAAAGGATAGAATCTGATGCATCCAAGGGAAAAGGGATGTAATAGGAAGAATAGACAAGAGATTCAACAAAACAAGGTCTAGAGCATGAACTAGAACCATAAGGAGACCATGAAACATAATGTGAGGCCATACCAATAGTTGGGGTATTGTCCCCACAAGGGAACAAGAGGGAACGAGGATATATTAGTGCACAAGGCATGCAACACGCACGTGAGGAATTGACAATTATAATGCCAAAAATACACAAGGGAGTGAAGTTTGATGATGAAATAGTGGGAGGATTAGATACCATCAAATACTCTGACGATGATGTGGCAGACGCAGTAAAATTCCTAGACTTCCCACCACATAATTGTTTGGAGAGAAAGGTATAGGGACCATCAGGCGTGCCACTATTGGAACATGTGCAGTGGATCCTGGGACTATACAACACATGAATTATAAATTTACTAGATATACCTAAATTTGGGCCTGGGAAAGACATCAATGGATGTGTGAAGAAACTCTTAAAGGGTGCATGGAGAAATTCTATGGATATATAGGTCAGTGCCTATCAATATTTATTTGTTTGTAGAATTCACAGGGCTACCCACGGATGGAGAGACACCACAAAAATATTTAGAAGACAAAACCAAGGAAAAATCCGTTTATGATGAAATCAAAGAAAACTATGGCACGGAGAGAGGTAATGGAGGAATCAGGATCGATGACATAAACGATCCTGTGATGCAATTTGCAACAAGATTGTTAGGTTGCAAGTGAATGCACAATTGTAGAAAGGAGGAGGTACCCACATGCATAGTAGTAGTTTCAGCGCAATGTGCCAAGGGGATCTCGATGAGCTAGCCCCCTTATCTACTTAACTCATTCTTGGAGGATTTCCAGGACACATAGGATTGGGGATTTGAGTTCCACTACTCATGGTTACTCATCCTCATTTCATTGGTAGGATGGAAAGAACCAGCATACATTCTAATACTTCTAAGGAAAAGAAAGTGTGGCACAACATGCTACAAGTCCCTTTGAAGCACAACAGATCCCAAGGAAAAGAAAATCAACATGGATGTAATCTCATTGTACTTAACAGAGATGCATAACAGGTTGGTAGACACATGGACAATTTCCCCAGAAACTGTCTTGGAGTTTGGACAGATAGAAAACTTCTAAGCATCGTTCCATAATATGTGGCTACAGGAAAAGAGGGATCTATCAAAGGAGTGGATACAATTTAATTACTGCGTGATGATGCAGGATATCCAGATGGAGGTCCAGGAGTGGCATGAGGAGTGGGCAATGCTAGTGATTTGGAGAACAACGCCAACAATACAAACTCAGATGCAGGGTAGAATAGTCCATGCACAACAGATAGGTAGGAATGGCACTGGGAATAAAAATAAGAAAACAATAGGCCCAATGGGGTAAAACATCCCCATTCAAAAGAAAAGAAGGACACAAAAGAAATCTTAGCATGGTTCTACAAGGAACCCAACAAGTACAACAAAGGCACCAAGGGAAACAATAGAGCAAGTGCACACAGATGAAATAAGAACACAGACATAGGAGAAAATTGTGGAGAAAGAAATTGGGAAGGATGCATACATGGATACACATATACCAGAGGCTTCTGATCCATCAGATGCCAAAAATAAGAGAATAGGGGAGCAAGTAAGTGGCTCCAAAAATAAGGTGAAGGCCCACAAAAAACCATTGGAAACATCATTGACAACATATAATGTGGAGATGATAGCCACAACACTGGAAGATAGGCCATCATAGGTGTGTGAAAATGATGAGAATCACAGGGCTTCAATTTTGGAGAAAGTATAGGAGGTAAAAATTGTGCTAGAGAAGTTGAGGATTAGGGAAGAGCAACAACAGAAGGAGAAACCAACGCCCACTAAAGAAGGAGCACCTGCTGGAGAAACAATGCAAATCATGATGCATGAGAGTGTAAACTTTATTATAACTCCTGATATGTTGTTCATCGATGAGGAGACAACACATAAACCCCCGAAGGACATTGATACATGGACTAAGCATTTCCCAATATTCCAACAACGGCGTTGTATAAATTACAGGTTAGTGTCACGCCATAGACTCTTTCTAAAGCAAGGTTTGACTTGACAAATTTAAATATATCACAAGAGGATAATATCATACTTAAGGAAGTCATAAGCCAAGAAGGGAAGGAGAAAGAGATGGTAGAACAAAAAGTAGACAAGATGGAGAACCAAATACATGTAGTAATTGAGACCATCTCACACATCAAAGAATCAGAGGGAGTGTCTTCAGAAGAGAATATGAGAAATATAGCGCATACTTTACAACAATATAAAGACCAGATCAAGGAACTGGACGAGCACGAAATACCTACTACTCCTCCAAAAGTCAGAGTGTAAAGAGAGAAAGATGTGACAACATCTGTAGAGAACATCGTACAAAACATACATAGAATGACATAACTATTGGAGAAGAGTGCCCAACTGTGGACACAACTATTAAAGGATGGGAGCCTACAAGAGATGCAAGGGTAGGAAGATAAATTGCATGCAACAATGACATATGTCAAGTAGCGATAGAGGACAATGTCAGTTCCATAGAAGATAAATACTGTTGTAGAAATGAAGAACCTACAGACAAAGGAAAAAGTGGTGCAAACACAGAAAATCGCAAGGCATGCTCGCTTGGATCCCCTGCAGGATACGTTGGAGCAGCTGTTCATGAAGATAGACACAACATAATTGAGAATAGAAAAGATAGGCTTGGAGGGGAGAGAGATATTAAGACCTCCAGTCACTTCACAGGTCATAGAGGCAATGAAAGAGAAGAGCAGCCAGGCACAGGAGAAATGCCAATGGATAGCAGAAACATACGAAGCATTCAAACGCAGTAAAATATTCTTGAGTCCATGAGTGACTCGGAATGAGTCACAATGTTAGTGTTGGGGGGCTAATGGAGTAGGCCAATTTTGGGAAAAATCAAAGAAGTTTTGAACAAATAAGAGTAGCGCTAGTAAATAGGGGAGCATGTTGAAAATAGAGGGAAAGCAACACCAGAAAAAGAGGAAAAAGAAACATTGAGAAAATAAGTTACAAAGTGGAAAAACTGTTGCGGAGTAGTTGAAAAGTGGACAACCATCGACTTGGAGAAATGGTTGGATCGAGGACCAGCCATGAATGAGTCAGCTGGAAAGTAGAAAAACCTAATCCTGTTAGGGTTAGGGTTTTTGTAAGGGATTTGTCCCAGTTTTTAATAAGTAGAATGTATTAGGACCATGAAAGGGTTCAAAACTCGTGATGTTCGAGTGTGTAGGTATTGTCGAGATTATAGTAGATATTTTTGTAAGTAAGAGTTTTGGTGGACAGACCATGGAGATCTATGGAGATCGAGTGTAATGAAGGAAGGACTGTATAGTGTGAAGCACTACATTTTTATAGGGAGATGAATAAAGAGCCCAATGACAAATCTTTGTGGACGTAGCCCCACGGGGGGTGAACTACAATATATTTGTGTTTTTATGTGACTGTATGCAGTATTTTTTATTGCATTTACTTTGATAATTTTTTATGATGAATATGTTATATGATAAAGGAATGAACATTTCACAGTGAGGATATGCTAATGGAATTTGTAGAATAGAACTAAATAAATAAATTTTATAGCTAGTGTTTACATAAAAATATTGGGTTACAACAGATGAATCTCTATAACTGAATGCATGCTATTATAATGAATACTAGAAGTTCAATTGGATCATTAGTGGTAATGGTATGAACTAGGATATAATGGGAGTTTGGAGACTGACAATGAGTAGATCCATTTCCCCTAAGAGAGAAATACACATCCCATTTCAAGGTTGCATACATACGAGTCCCGCAACCACCCATAGAATCCATCTCAAGTGAGATTGCACGGTGAAATATGTGTGTTGTGTTTCCTTCTGGTATCCAAAAGGGATGATTGTAGAAGCGTTTGTTGGTAATCCTATATTTAGAACTTGGGTCATCCTAAGTAAACCCAACACCTAGTATTATTTTTCAAGAATAAGGATGGTACCTTGAGGTTATGCATTTATTTCAGATAGTTGAATAAGGTGATTTTGAATAACAAGTATCCTTTTCCAAGGATAGATAATATTTTTGATCAACTAAATGATGCAAATATACTCTCCAAGATTGACCTCAAGTCAGACTATCATCAAGTGAGAATTAATTAAGAAGATATCATCAAGACGCCATTTAGAAAAAGGTATGGCCATTATGAGTTTATAGTGGCGCCATTTGGGATGTCAAATGCACCGACTATATTCATGTGTTTGATGAATGGTATTTTCATAAATTAATTGGATGAGTTTTTCATTATAGTTTTGGATGACACACTTATATTCTCTAAGTATAAATAAGAGCATGAGAAACACTTGAGGATGGTGCTACAAGTGTTAAGGGATCATCAGTTGTATGCTAAGATGAGAAAGTGCTCATTTTATGAGAGGTAGATACATTATTTAGGCCATATCATTTCTGATGATGGGATAGTAGTGGACTCTGAGAAGATAAAATTCAATGAAGGATGAAAAAAACCAAATAATGTCTCATAGGTGAGATCATTCATGAGGCTTGCAGGTTATTATAGAAGGTTCATTGAAGGTTTTTCAAAATTTGCACATACAATCACTTCTTTGGAAAATAAGGTTGTGAATTTCGAGTGGACCATTAAATGTGAAGAAATATTTCAACATTTGAATAAATTATGCACAAGTGCACCAATCTTAAATATTTTTGATCCAAATGTGGACTTTATTGTATGCATCGATGCTTAGAAGGAAGGGCTTCGTGGAGTCCTTAGTAAAAATGGGCATGTGATATGCTACGATTCAAGGAATTTAAAAGAACATGAGATAAATTATGCCACTCATGATTTAGAATTCACTGCTATAGGAAATTCCTTGACTATCTGGAAGCACTATCTTATGGGAAAAAGATTTGAGTTGAGGACAAAACATAGTGTTCTAAAATATTTATTTGGACAACCAACTTTGAATGCTAGGAAAATCAAATGGATGGAATTCCTTAATGAGTATGACTTTGATATAAATCATATAAAAGGAAAGGAGATAAAGGTGGCTGATGCACTCAAGAGGATATTTTATTATATGAATGCTACAACCATTAGCGTGTACAAATTTGATTTAAAGGATGAAAATTTGGAAGCTACAAAATTAGATCAACATTATTTGGAGACAAAAGAAAAAATACAACAAGGTAATTTTGAGCAGAAAAGTGAGGATTATAAGTTGAGAGAGGATGGAATCCTCATGTACATGGGTAAAGTATAGGTGTCAAAATATCAAGAGCTGAAAAATCGAGTGCTAAGAGAAATGCATAATGTACCTTATGTTGGGCACCGAGGTTACCAAAAGACAATTGCAGTTGTCAAGAGTCAATATTATTGGCTAGCTATGAAGAAATAAGTGGTTGATTATATAGCTAGATGTTTTGAAGGTCAGAAGGTCAAGACTGAGCACATACATCCAACTATTTTTCTACATACATTTCCCATTCTGGGATGGAAATGTGAAGTGGTGACAATTTATTTTATCACCAAGTTGTCTGGAACAACAAAGCAACATGATTCCATCATAGTGGTGATGGGTAAGATAAAAAAAGATACTCATTTTATTCCATCAAAGCTCACTCACAAGGAAACCAAGATTGCATAGGTTTATATGAGAGAAATTTCCAAGCTACATGATGTTCCTAAGGAAATTTCTTTTGATAGAGATCCCAAGTTCACATCAAATTTTTGGAAGGGATTATTTAAAGGATTTGATACAAATATGAACTTTAGAAAAACATATCATCCAGAGCCAAATGGGAAAATAGAGAGAGTCAATAAATTGATTGAAGATATGTTAAGGATGTATAGTATGGATAAACCATCAAAGTGCAAATTTTACCTACACGTAGTGGAGTTTTCTTATAATAATGGGTATCATACATCCATAAATATGATCCCATTTGAATCACTATATGGAATAAAGTGCAACATGCAAGTGAGGTGGGACAAACTAGCAGATAGAGCAATGGCGGGGCCAAAGTTTCTCAGGAAAATGGAATAGACGAAGGTGAAAATAAATAAAAAATTAAAGGTTGCTCAAGATAGGCAGAAGACTTATGCAGACAATGGAAGAACATTTAGGGAATTTAAAGTGAAATGAAGTCTAAGAGAAGTTCCTTAAAGTTGGGGAACTGTTCAAATACTGCAGCACGCTATTATAAACCATTTTAAATCATAGAGACGATTGGCCCTATTTCATACATTCCCGCACTACCTGCATCCATGTGCATTCATAATGTATTTCATGTTTTTTTTCTTAAAATGTTTATGCCTAATGCTAATCATGTAATTTATTGGAATATGATTCAGGTGGAGAAAGAAAGATACTTCCGAGTTCATCTGGTGTGAATATTGGATTGGAAAGTCAAGATACTCTAGAATCAAGCAATAGGGATAGTAAAGGTCCATTGGACTTATTACAATCCTGAAGATGCAACCTAGGAGCATGAATATGCCATGAGGGAGGCATAACTACATATTTTTTAGTATTTTGTATTTTACATGTGTATATAATGCACTGATTGTTGGATTACTGAGGAGGGGGGGGGGGTGTGAATAAGTAATAGAGAAATTTAATCTTTTTTCACCATAAAATTGAAGTGTTATATCAATTTAGCATTATCATCCAATAGTTGCAGATTAAATAAACAATGAACAAATGAGCAATCACACAGAGACACAGTACACCAGTGTTTTATGTGGAAATCCAAAGCGAGAGAAAACCACGAAATGATTTTTATTATATGTATTTAAGAATTAAATTCATTGGAAGCACCAACTTCCTTTGTTTTCTAGCTACAACTGGAAGGAGGCTCCAACCCCCTAGTTTCTCAGGCTACAACCTGAAGTAAGCTCCAACTCCCCAATTCTATGGCTACAACCAAAAGGAGGCTACAACCCCCTATGTTCTCTGGCTACAACTAGAAGGTGGATACAACAAACTCTCCTTGCCCCATCCAACCACCCTAACATATAATTAGAATAATGGAACCACTGTCACACTATCACTATGAGATATAGTGTTGTAAACCTGTACCAATCAACTTGCACCAAACTACCTGTACCAATAACTTGAACCATGCATCAACCTGTACCTCAACTTGTAATCAACCTGTACCATAAACAAGTGCATCAACCATGCACCAACCTATACCAAACAACCTATCACAACAACCTGTCTCATCAATATTATCAACCAAATCAGATCTACTCACCAATATCAATCACCAAGACAACTCTCAAAGATGTGAATCAACCAAGCATAACATAACAACTCATAATCATCACCAAGATCAATATGTTCTTATAATAATATACCAATACAAGTATGCTACATCATCCATAAACCACGTGTCAACAATAATACTAACAAGTGCCTCCAACAATGTACCAAGTATGTACCAATCACTACTCATCAACTATGACTCATCAATATGTACCCACATCATGAAATATACACCTCATGTATGTGCCAACTCATCAACTACTTGTCTCAACCATGTACCCAACATGTACCTCAAACAAAATCCCTTATCAATTTCATCATCCAAATATGATTTATAACTCTGTAGTAGACTTGGTGTATATGATCACATACCTGCAAACCTTCCTTAACTTTAACAACAAGAGACTAGCATTTTCATCAAACTTTTCTTTAGTCTCACATGACTATTTTTGGATTAGTCAACAACCCTAACTTGAAATAATCATAACTTTGTATCTGTAATAAATAAAGATCTGAAACTGATACAAAATTTTCTTCAGTGTTTTTTATGCAATTCCTCCAGGTGTCACTACTTGGAACCTCTTAGAAAAGGAGTTATAGCAAAAATGGCATACCTTGTTGAATTCTGTCTTATTTTAGAGAACGACCTTGTAGAGCTTGCCCCACATGTAATATTTGTTGAATAGATATGAAAATTTTACACAGAATACTACAGACTGTAATATAACCAAAAAAATTGGTCTTACTAAATTTGGATCTGTTATGAAGAAGTTATGACATTTTTACGCGAAACAACTCTTTTAGACTAGTTTTAGGACTAGCCACAAACCCTATTTTCCACGGAGTGTAACACCAAAAATACAACGAACCACAAGCTTAATTTTTTACCAGAGATAATTGGATATGTTTCCTCAATGGAATAGAAATTCCATGGTGTGAATCATTCTAAAAAAAACATTATTTTGAAAATGGTGAGATGACCTGTAAATAACATACCTTAGAAACCATCATCTAAAGAATTTATCCTTCCTTGAATTCCGACCTTTTTTTCTTCACCTTCCCTTAGAAATTCAGCTTAGATATCCTTTTGTTACCTCAGAAACCTATAGATATTCAATATTCTCAAGTGTAATCTAAAATAAGATATCCTTTCCTCTTATTTATACTCTCCAAGTGGCTTCCTTAAAAACATCTTCTAGGTCACTTTGACCACTTTCCTTATTTTAGGGTTAACCCACTTCTAATTTCTCCATTAAGTTTATTATTTAAATAATTTATTTTGTATTCACTTTGAATTATAGTACACTCATCACTTCACTTTATT
>JZKD02S1698123.1:354985-366774 GCA_000966675.3 Picea glauca | reverse complement strand
AGTAAAATACTAAACCCGTAAACCTCAAGGCCCAAAGGGGAAATAAGAGGTAACAGAAGAAGAGTAAAACCGTAATTTGTAAACCTCCGTTCCGTCAAACCCCAAAGGGGAAATTAAAATAAGAACAAATATGTAAACTGGGGAATGCATTTCAGATCCCATATAATTTATACCATGTGGGAGGGCAAAAAATCTCCATGTTCTTTGGAAATCGGGAAAAGGGAAGATTGTAGGCTGTAGCTACCTAGTGTTGAGTGCCCACTGGCCATACCACAAAATCAGGGCCAAATTAAACCATAAACCTCGATTTTACCAAATGGCAAGGTGAAGAAGCTATCATAAATTCCCATATTTCTAGAAATTTGGCTAATGGAAGCTTGTTCCTCCAAATTTCAAGGGCTAAATATAATTTGTTTTCCTCTATCCCTCCTAAAAACATGGGCTAACCATGTACATGATTTTTACCCTAAAATAAATTACGGGCTAATGAAATAAGTTTTAAAAAATCACTCTAATACAAAAAAATTGCCCAATAAAAAATTAGAGGCCCCTTAATTTCGCCCATGAGCGAAATTTCGCCCCTAAAATCATCTATGCAACACTCAAAAAAACAAGACAACGCCCATGGAACCATATTTAGAAGAAACTCCACCTCACAACCTCTCATTCCCCTCATCTTGTCACATCCAAGGAAGTGTACCCGTTCATTTCTCCACTTTCATTTAGTTGTCCCACTTCCCTTCCAGGGCTTCAACAACAGATCAACCAAGAAGTATCAAAGCGTTATGGCACTA
Source organism: Picea glauca (assembly GCA_000966675.3). Classification (NCBI taxonomy): domain Eukaryota; kingdom Viridiplantae; phylum Streptophyta; class Pinopsida; order Pinales; family Pinaceae; genus Picea; species Picea glauca. Next base: position 365,980 of record JZKD02S1698123.1, on the reverse strand, counting down.
GGAACACATGGTTACATTCAAAGAATTATGAAACCCACTAGAACAACACATAGGGTAACCTATTACCAAACAATTATCTCACCCCAAGAGTTTTCTCCATGATACATATGGATGTCGGTGGCCTCCCACCTATTCCAACTGGCTCATTTTGGCAGTTTTTCAGTTCGACGGTTTTTTTCCTAGTTTTTGGGTCCCTGACTTCTGAGGCAGTTTTGAGGCAACATGTGTAGTCCTATGATATACCTTTCCAATCAGATATCGTGCAGCTAAAACAAATATCGTATGCAAAATCTACGACCCCAGGAATTTGATGTACTAACTTACCCAAACAGGGCCCACATGACTTTTGGCGCTTCATCTCCTAGGGTTAGATTTTTGGATGTCTAGGGTTTTTGACATTCCTGTTTATTGTAAAAAGGATTTGAGAGTCTCATTGTAATCAAATTCTGGCGAATTAGCTCATTCATATCATCTCTTCTCCAAGATAAACCACCACCATTCTAGCAAGCTTGTTTTTCGTTTCATTTTACAGTTTCAATGTATTTCCTTATTGAATAGAAAACAATTTTATTGTATATCTATTATTCTATGTTAAACATCGTTTGATAATAATTTGTATTCATTTTTTTCTTCTCATAAAATATGGATCAATGGTATTAGAGTGGCTTGTTGTTTTTCATTCTTAATGCATGTCCCCAACGAGGTCAGGTTACAGAGAATTGGGTCTTGAGATTGCTTCTCTTGAGGAAAACATATATCGCATGCCCAAGCGACCTCTCAGGGCAGGAGAAAATAAAGGAGACGAGATAGGAGATCCCTTAAAAAAAATTCTCAAGGAAGCCCTCATGCAACAAAGGAATGAGATGATGGATAATTTTTCACAAATCCTTCGACGACTACCAATAGGTGATGCATCTTCCTCAAACAGAGGCGCCGCCCCCTTTAAGGTACAAATCAACTTCAACATTCCTATATTTGAAGGTCAGATAGATGCAGATGCTGTAGAAAAATGGTTGAATCTTATAGAAGGGTATTTCTATGTCCATAACTTGTTGAATAGATAAAACATTACTTTTGCGCTCCTCAAAGTTGTTCCCCATGTAAAAAATTGGTGGGAAACTTTCTGTGAGTAGAAGGTAATAGAGGAACCCTCATTATTTATAGTCGCGGTCACATGGGATTCCTTCAGGGATGCTATTAAGGAACAATAATACCCTGTTGGAAGTTATGACGACCTGTATACAAAATGGATCACACTGCAACAAGAAAGAGACCAAGCAGTGTATGAGTTCACAAATATCTTCCATACCTTGTGCACCAATATGGGTATCAAATATTTTGAGCAACATCTCATGCACAAGTATCACGACGGTCTACATAGATACATCCAGGATGAAATGGAGTTTCTGGAAATATCATCCTTGGGCACAACCTACCGATATGCCGACAAAATATGCAACAATATGGACCTGGGAATCCCTCACAACAAAATTCAGGAAAGGGAAGCCCCAACCCGTAGAACAAAGGATAGAGAAAATACAAATAGCCTCAGGAAAACCATTTCAGGCCATAAGAAAATAAGGACACTGGAAAGAAAAAGAAGATATCGGGAAGTGGTGTGACTTCCATAAGATCCCCTGGCATAACATTGTTGATTGTCTCTCAAAACAGTCATTGGTGGCTGAGGTGAAAGCCTTTGAATTAGATGCGAGTTCCAACTCTGAGTCAGAACCAGAAAGGGGGAGATAGATCATTGATGCAGAACCCAATGCTACCATTGCTATCACCAAGCTCCATCCCATTGAACCAAACAAGCCAGAGGAAGACGAGCGCATTTTTCATTCACAGATGTGGGTGAAGGGTACCCCGTTGTAGTTCATCATTGATAGAGATATCCATAAGAACCTCATATCAATAGAGTTTCTCAAGCGACTCACCCTATCGAAAATTCCCCACCCACAACCCTACCCCATCGGATGGCTCTGCTAAGGAAGTGACATATTCGCAGCCAACAATGCCACCTGTCATATGACATCAAGACCTTCAAAGATGAGGTATTGTGTGATGCTTCCCCTCTCAAAGTTTGTAATGTTATTTGGGCCAATTGTATTTATGGAAACTCCATTATGTATATGAGTCTAGGCCTCGCGGTGTTATTATTACTTTGAAAAAGATATTGTACAGGATACCAGAGGCAGTCCCACCTAGTGCCATTTCCTTGATCTCTTCCAAGAAATGAAGGAAGGTCATCTCTCAGACGAGGAAGTTTTTCTTCTTCATGATTCTCTCTCAGAATGATCAAATGATCATAGCCAAATCTAGGGTATTCATGGCCAACCTATCCACACAACATAATCAAGTGGATAAGGTCGTGGAAGCATACTCAGATATCTTCTCCTCACCTATCAGGGTACCTCTACACTATCAGGTCAAGCACCCCATCAATTTGACCCTCGACGCACCACTTCCCAATGGTCCAGTCTACCTCCTCTCTCTATTAGAGAATGAGGAGATCAAGCGATAGATTCAATAATTTATCCACAAGGGGCACATCCATCCAAGATCATCACCTTCTAGGATCCCAATCGTGCTAGTACATAAGAAAGATCGAACCTTGCAACTCTACATTGATTACCGGGCTCTAAATAAAATCATAGTAAAAAACGATACTCGATTCCCTGAATCGATGACCTCCTTGATCAAATCATGGGGGGGAAATAATTCAGTAAGTTTGATCTGAAGTATGGATACCACCAGGTCATGATAGAATAAACAGATGTATGGAAGACCACCTTCAATTCAAAGGAAGGTATTTTCAAATGGTTGGTCATGCCCTTTGGCTTTATAGATGCTCCAGCCACTTTTATGAGGATGATGGATGATATATTGTGACCATTCACCAATACTTTTGTAGTGGTGTATCTATATTAAATTCACATTTACAACAAGACTTAGGTAGAACACTTGTAGTATATTCAATAGGTTCTACACACCCTGTGGCAGCACAAGATATAGGCCAACTTGGAAAAATGATCCTTCGGCATGGATAAGGTCCATTACCTGGGCTACATCATTTATCATCATGGTGTACATGTGGATCCATCCAAGACCCAAGTCATCCGTGAATAGCCAGCCCCAACCACACTCACTGAGCTTTGAAGCTTCTTAGGCCCTGCCAATTTCTACCACAAGTTCATGTTGAGATTCTCCCATATTTCATGGGCCCTCAGCCAAGTAACCAGGGGTGGTGGTGTTGGCAGCCAACTCACTTTTTCCTATCGTCTATTAAGCTGCCTACACTAATGTTTTACAAACATCATTTTTTTTCGTCGCAATTTCCAATAAACGACATTTTCATTTTTGCGACATTTGCACATTTGTCTTCATTAAGTTTTCACGACTCTAAGCATGAAAACTTCTCCTTTCGAAGTCGTATTTCGATCATTATCTGAACTGTCAATATCTCTTTTGTCATCATGCCTATTGTGCTCACCTTTTATAGATCATTATACAACTGGCAAGATCCTCTAATTAGTTTTCATACTTCGGTTGATTGTATAACTTGGTTTTATTGAGTTTGTAAGGCATTTAGCATTTGGATTTGCACTTTATATGACCTGCCTGATCATTGATTCTATGAAAATGCATCGGGGTTAAGATTAAATTTTTATATATATGTCCTTTGATATAATCCTTATGTTAATCTTTTGGCTTGTCGACTATATGAATATTGTTTGGCACCTTGGTTAAACTTTTGATTATATGAAATGATACATTGGCACATAGTTGATTTTGGATTTGATTTATAAGTCGGGTGTTTAAACACTATGGCATAGCGTTTGCACGCATTGGTATACACATTTGATTTCATTAGTTGGGCACATGACTCAATGGTTGAATTACTATTATGGATTGAATAGCTATGTAAATCGACGATTGTACTTGGATAATGAATATTTTGCATGGCAGACTCCACCACCTTCGCATGCTTGCATTTATGCTTATCCCTTTTTGCTCGTTCATTTCTATTAAGCTCAGATAGCTCTGCTCCTGTGTGTGTTGGTGAATACAAACCCTTCATTTACCATGCGTTTGGCTCCATGGAACCAGTCGTGTGAGTCGAGCCCAATGGCAACCAAGCCCTGTTAATGTTTGACAATGCCCGCAGAGACCTGGAGGAAATGGATGGCTTCCCTTTATACAACGATTTGAGGGTTTTAACCTTTGTGTAGCACGACAGTTTGTTGTAACCTTCGATGGTTGTTGAGCCAAGGTGGGCGACATACAGTTAGAGATCGATGAGCAGTTTATCAGCTCTGCTACAACGCTACCTGCCTCGGGACAACGTTGGTTTAAGAATTGCAAGGTCGAGGAAGTGCCATGGACATTGTTGTTTCTATCACGCAAAGTCACATCTTGTGATACAGGTATGCCCATATCTATGCTCAAACCACGATGGCACGACTTATTAATGCTAGTCAAGCAGTTCGTGACCTATGAAGGTCGATACGAACTTGTGTTCCTCTGCCACCTGCGTTTGCTGATGATTTTTATAGGGTATCCTCTAAACATGCCTTTCTACTTTCATCGTTCCCTGTATAAAATGTCGAAAAAGTTTAAGAGGTAGAAGGTTGACAACAGCCGGTTCCACCATGGGATTATTAAGCTCGTCGTTGTTTATCATTTGATTTTGCATGGTGATAGTTGGAGGGCTTTCATCGCCCGTAATGGATTTGAAGACACCGACCCTATACAGGTTGATAAACCTATGGTAATTGAAACCAAGGCCGAACTGCCTGTACCCTTACATCTCCTACTGCCTGAACCCTCGGCCGACCCTGGTGGTGGCTTATCCGACACTATAACTAAGAGTGCAGAGGCTATTAAGAAGCCTATGAGTAAAAAACCCAAGGCAAACCTTACTGCTAATGCCAAAGGGAAAAGGAATGCCTGACTCATTTCGAGAATGGCCAGAAACAAATCGAAACCCTCTGCCGAGTCCAACCCTATAGTTCTGAGTGAGGATTCTGATTCTGATGTTGAACATTTCTTGGCCAGCGAGTACCCCTACTCGTAGGGTTTATGTCTCTAGACCCCTTATGATTTTGTATCAAATCTTCCTCCCTGCCTAAAGAGCGACCCTGACTACCCGGGTATTAAATTGCCTCGTGAAACCCTCAGTTATTTGGCCAAACCCTCGCCTACTCTTTCTAAACCCACACAGTCACCCTATGACCAATGCGATTCATGGTTAGAATGATATTATATTGATGTTCCTATACTCCAATCGAAGATTCAATCACTAGAAGATCAAATTACAGTGCTAACTAGTCAAAAAGCCAAGCTCCAAGCAACAGATAAAAAGCAAAAGAAAAACGGCTCCATCTTGTTCAAAAATGTGGAATCAGCCACGACCATTGTCAATTCTAAATTGGCATAATCAAGCAGCCTCGTCGCTATACAAGTATGGTTTTGACATCGTTTTTGTTTTGTAAATAATCTAGGTTGATATAATGATTTGAATTTAGTTTTTAAATAGCTCTGAATGACTCTGTTATAATGCGTGCATTCTATATATAGCTTTGCTTTGAATAAAAAGAAATTTCGATTCGATATACGATCTAATCATTCCTACTATAGAAATTGATAGATTTTGATTGGATTTGTGTGGTCTTCGTTTGGATTTGATTGATTGGTTTGCTTTATTGAGTTAACGAAATTAATAGTTTTGTATCCGATTTGAAAAGGAAGTTTTTCATACTCAGTTTAGAACACAATCATTTACGGATTTCATTTTTTTATAATCCATATGCTGTGGTTGGTGAACGATTGTATTGAGTTTGGTTTTTATGATATACTCTGTCTTACAATTTTCAAAGTTGAAATATTGCTCTGTTCGATTTTAATTTGGGAAACGAACTACTCTGTTTTTATAAAAATGATATGTTCATTTAAGTCAGTGCAGGTGTGCCTGAATCATGGAATGGATTCGATTCGTGACAGCTATGCTAAACCCCAGCCAATTGATTCGTTTGATTGGAACGATTTCGTTTTGATCAAAGTCATTTGCCCATTTTGCCATAACAAATTATGAATTCTATTGTCGATCATTCGAGCCTGTTATGGTTTTATTTGAATTAATTTTCACACCGGTTTGAATTGATCTATTCGTGGCATGAACCGTTTGCTGTGTCAACATAGTCATAATGATTGGAATGATATTGTCGAATTCATATTTCCTGTTGACAAGGCAACGTAATAGTTTCTTGCCATTTGTTTTGATTATAATCGTTTCAATTGATATCAAAACGATTTCACAACTGTTGGATTCGATTGGTTATGAAACGAATTGATTGACTGTGTTATTTTTTACCCAGTCCGGTTACGATTCATTTGGATGAAATGATTTTGGTCAAGGTCAATCAGTTTACAAAAACTAATGATTGGATATCTCGTATACCTTGTTATGTTTTTGTTTGTGGACAATTACGCGCCAGTATTGGTATAAATCGTTTGCTATGTCGTTACAACCATAACGAATTGTAAACAATTATGTTCGATTTGATCATATCTCCTATTGGTAAAACGGCATAACAAATGCATAAGATTTGTTTTTGTATTGATTTCATTGGATGTCAAACGGGTTCTCAACTGTTCGATTATGGTTCTGTTGACCCGATCTTGTGGTAACAAAAACAAAACAGAGTATGCCTATCTCTGTAGTCATTTAATTGATTTGGATCCTGTTTGAGTTCATAATGGAATAACGATTTCAATTTATGATTCATTCTCAAATAATTATTGGATGTCAATTAAACGGAATTTTTTAAAAGATTTTCGATTAATTTCAATGCTGATTCTGTATCTTTATTTAGACTAGCTACAAAATCAGAGGATTCTGTAGCTAGTCTATAGAATTAAATTTTCTATCATTTTATTAATAAAATATCCTTCTAATTTGTTCATTTTTGGTCCTTTTCAGGTGAATCCGAATTGCATGGGATTTGATGGAAAGTCTAGAGGATATTTGGATGTTTTAGTTTTATTTTAATTTCCTAGTTTAGACAACTTTGGGATATCTTCCCAGATTTATGTAAACAGTTTTATAACTTCCACAGGGAGGTTTTATCCTGTGGAAAACCTTTAAATACTTATTATTTTGTGTAATAAGGATCATCCTCGCTTGTGGGAGAACCAGGATAATGGATATCTAATACAAACTGAGACAGAAATTGATGTTCTGCTACAGCTTTAGCTTTCATAATATCAATCTTTTGTTTCATGTTTATGTTAGCAATTTGCATTTGATTAATGACTAATTTAGCTATATTAGTCCTTTTCAAATGATATGAATTAATTAATATGATCCATGTCTGATTTTTCCCAGTATTTAAAAATATAGCAATTACTTGATTCAGTTTATGAAAGACAGATTTCTCTTCTTCATTAATTGGATTATTCTGTATAAGTCTTTGCATAATATGTTTACCTAATTGTGGAGATTTATAAATCATATAATTTTTATAATTTTTATGTCTTGTTTGTCCTGTAAACAAACTTAAAGAGCATTGCAGCTATCGTTTACAAGAAGCTTCTGGATTATTCAGTGAGAGTTTCCTTCCTCCGATCTGCTAGCACAGTTATCATACACAGGACAAACCTGGAGCGTTTCCAGGTCAACTTGTTATTTATTTCTTTAGTGTATTTATTAGTAGTTTGAGATAGATATATTTGTAGCTTAGATTAGTGTTTTAGTTTAATTAGTTCACTGTTTTATTTCTCATTCATGAAATTATAAAATCAAACAAAAATATCTTTTACTTTCTTAGGGAAGAATGCAAACAAGTTTTTTCAGCTTTTAATTAAATATGAGAATTGTCAATATTGTACATTTTGTGAATAAGTTATAATTCAATTAGTGGTTAGATAGTTAATTAGTTAGAGTTAGTATAGTAGTAGTTAGTAGATTGTATATATAGAATAGTTAGATTAGTTTATTAGTTTGTTTTATTTGTTTCTAGTTAGTTTTAGTTAGATTAGTTAGTTTAGATTAGTTTTTTATTTTATTTTCTTAGGACCTTAGATCGGCTAATGGAGCCGCTAAACCCGTCAGGGTGGTTCATCCCAAACGGCTTGGGTTATTAGACAACCTCGGACCAGTTCCACTCTCTCAGTTGACAGACGGTCAATTTTGCCCATCAACAAATGGCGCTAGAAGGAGGGCCTGAACTTAATTAATGGCACGAGGTGGTCGCAAGACTCCTCCCCCCCTAATCGCTCACCTATAGTGACTAGAAGTCATTCACACGATAATATTCCCCTTCAAACAACAACTACTTCAACCGACGATCCTCAGATCACAGTTGAGCCAACAACCCCTAATCCTACAGGTGGTGACATACAAGAGATTGTTCGTCAATCTCTTATTAAAACACATAGTGCCTTAGCCCGTCTTAGGCAACCAAACCGTCCGTGGGGTCAACCTTTGGATTTCTCTGATATCAGAGAACATTTAGGTGACACTAACCTCACTGTGAATCCCACAGATCCAATCACAAATCCCGCTGCAGGAGGATCTGGGATACCTCCTTCACCACCTCCATCATCTCCTTCCTCTTCTGGAGGATATTCCTCATCAGGCGAAGGCAATTCACCTTCTCAGCCTTCCACACCCACTACCCCCAATGGCAAATCAGAACAACCCTGCTAGACCCTGGCTTGATCAGGATGTTGTAGCTATACCTGGAGCTCAACACCCTTTACCTAAACACCCATAGAAATGGCTTCCCAAGTTTGATCCTGATTCCAAACAGATCGCTGAAGATCACATTAAAAATTTTATGTTAGCCATTAGACTCCGCAATGTTGAACATGAAGACGTTGTCTGTAGGTTTTTCCCTTATACTTTTGAGGGTAATGCATCCACTTGGTACTTTGCCCAACAACCCCATACCATCGTGTCATGGGAAAAGTTTGAGTCATGATTTTTGGAAAAGTTCGGAGATGGTAAAACTCCAGAAGTCCTAGTCATGGACCTTTCAAGCTTAAGAATGAACACAAAATAAAAAGTTAAAGACTTTAATCAAAGATTATTAACACTTAAAAACCAAATCCCTGCAAATTCATGCCTGCTGAGAATCTTATAATAGCTTACTACACTAAAGATTTACATCAAATTATAGCTATTTGGGTTAAACGATCTAATAAATCCATGTTGTTAGAGGCCTTCGAGGAGGCTAGCCAGATTGAAAAAGACATACTTAGTCTTAAAGACTCTTCTAGCAACGAAACCGAGACTAGTTCTTCCAAAAAGAAGATTGAAATTCTCCCCAGACACACTCAAAGTAAAACACAACCTAAAAAATTTGATTTGGAAAACTTAACTAAAGTTGTTCAAAAACTGTCGAATCAAGTTATAGACTTAAAAAGGTCGATTGAAGAAGCTTCCTCGAGTAAAGGACCCTACAAACCCCCTTTCTGAAATCCTTTTCCTACCAACCGACCTAATCCAACCCCTGAAGGCTTAAATCTAGAAAGTTTGCAATGTGCCCTTCAAACAATTCTAGAAGCCCAAGATAACTTGATACCCCCTGAGATCCCTCAGGAGGTAGTTGAACCAGAAACAGTTCAAGAAGAAGAGTCTTCTCCAAACATCTTTGGACACTTCTCGGATAGAATCTTTCAAGCTAACTTCGAGACCATTCACCCTTATAATACTAGGAGTAAGACAACAAACAAGCCTTCTACCGAAAACACTACAACTTCACCTCCAAAGCCATCTAAATCAGCTAAGACTAAATAGAGTAATGTGAACCCCAACTTAGATTATTATGTTGTTGAAGATCTTAAAAATTTAAGGGCTAACATTTCTATTTATGAGTTATTGAAGTTCCCATTTCTGCTTCAAAAAATGTTGCAAAATATTTCAGAGAACGACAAAAATGGTAATTCAATTGGTAACAAGGCTGTGCAAAGCAAAGTCCCTCAGAAGACTTCCACTAAAAATAATCATGATCCTCAAGATAAAGGAAGCCTTCCTGTAGTCCCTGTAAATAATGTAAATAATGTAAATAATGTAGATAAAGTAGCTTTAGAAACTGTGGGTAAAAATCCACAAGCTACTACTCTTAGCACTCGCAAAAATGTACCTCCTTTTTTGTTAACTTTTGAAATTTTCAACAGAAATGTGCATAATTGTATGGTGGACTCAGGAGCGTCATCCAATGTGATGCCTTGGTCTGTCTACCAAAATATCAACGCTGAAGTCATACCATCTACTTTAAAAATCATACAGCTTGATCGAACCAATGTTAAAGTTATAGGCGAACTAAAAAATGTATTGATTAGATTATCATCCAACCCTAAGGTTCATCAGGTTATTGATATAATTGTTGTGGATATTCCAGAAGTGTATGGTCTATTTTTAAGCAGGGACTGGTCAGAGCAACTACATGGTTACTTCGCAATAGACTGGTCTCACTTATGGCTCCCAGAGAACAATAAGACTAACAAGATCAGAGTGAATCGTGAGCGCTACCTTAAGTTCACAGTCACATATTTGAACGATCCCAACGAACCATATACACCTTTTGCTGATTCACCTGAAGTCCAGGGGATGGACACCTTCTTTGGCAATTTCATGGTCGAGGCCTCACCTATCATCAATCCAGAACAATAGTCTGAGATCGTAGCATATATGCAACCAACAGCTTCTATACAACAGTCCCATGTGCCCGATGGAAATCAAATTTGGTCTCTATATTTCGATGGCTCTAAGTCTGAAGAAGGAGCTGGTGCAGGCTGCATCATTATCGATCTGGCAGGTAACAAGACATTAATGGCTTGTAGACTAGAATTTGAATGTACTAACAATACTGCAAAATATGAGGCTTTATTGCAAGGTCTCAGAAAAGCTCTGGATATGAACATTCAAAACCTGGTTGTATTTGGCGACTCTGAAATAGTGGTTAGACAGGTAAGAGATTCTATACACTG
>JZKD02S1698123.1:321670-343418 GCA_000966675.3 Picea glauca | reverse complement strand
GGCCTAAACACATATACATAAGCACTATGGCCCATAACATCCTAACTCACCAACCTATAAAACATATGTACATTTACAATATGTTAGTTCAACCTAGGGGTATTACACATACCATTTCATACATCAAACGACCAATATAACTAGCATAAGGAAAATGAGACATGTTCTCTTCCACTTCATGTGTATTAGGACACTGATCTATAAATAACTTTACACCTATAGAAATAGGGACCATGATCAGTTTACATTCCTACATATTAAACCTATGAAATGTTTTCTTGACACATTTCCTCTAATTCAACCAAAGTTTCTCGTTTTCTCAATATTTTTAAATTTCCATGCCCAAATAAAATTTCTAGCACCAATATCTTTCATATCAAATTTAGAAAACAACTACTTTTTTACCTCCTTGATGAATTCCTTGTTGATTCCAATCAGAAACATATCATGAACATATAGAACTACATAAACAAAATGATATATCTGTAATTTAAAATACACACAATGATCAACTTTGCACCTTGTAAAACCAATTCCCAAAACATAAGTATCAAAATTTTTATACCACATCCTTGGAGATTGCTTTAATCCATACAAGGACTTTTTCATCTTGCAAACCAACTCTTTTTTACCCTTCACTACAAAACCTTTTGGTTGTTTCATGTAGATTTTTTATTCAAAATTATCGTGTAGGATTGTTGTCTTTACATCCATCTATTCTACTTCAAGATCAAAATCAGTAGAAAATTACAAAATAAATCTAATAGAAGTCAATTTAGCAACAAGAGAATTTTATTTACCAAAATCTATTCCCTCTACCTAGGAATATCCCTTTTCTACTAAGCGATATTTATATTTCTCCACTTTATATTTTGCATTCAACTTCTTCTTAAACACCCATTTGATACCAACGAGATTTATTCTAGTAGGAAAATCAACTAGATCCTAGGCCACATTCTTATCTAAGGCTACCATTTCTTCAACCATGGCCTTCTTATAGAGTTTACCATCCTTTGAATCCTTTTCCTCCCTAATATTCTTGTGATAATCATTAGTAATAAATAAAGTAAAACTAGAGAGAAAATTAGGTGAGGTATACCTTTCCAATTTCCATATTTATCAAACTGATCTCCTCAGTACCAAAGTATGAGGTTCTATTCTTCTTCTTATTTATGTTCTTTTGATGAGGCTGATTCTTCATTCTTCAATTCAAACTTTATTTTCTCTATTTATTTTTCCTTTGGTAGGAATTCCTATTTGGGAGCATCTTTAACCTCTCTAAAAAGAACATATCGACTGTAAACAATAATCTTAGTTATTGGGTTCAAAATTTTATATCCTTTTATACCATCTTTATAACCAATAAAGATAAAAATTTCAACTTTATAATCTAGTTTACTCCTCTTATCCTTTGGAACATAATATACATAAGCATCACAACCAAAAAATATAATATTTTCAAGAGAGTTCTTTTTACTAGTCAATGCGCATGTGGAGTTTTTCCCATCAATGTTGATGAGGGTGATCTATTTACCAGACAACATGCAATACCCACTTCCTTTGTCCAAAATTGTTATCCTAACCTGACACCATTGAGCATGCTCCTCGATTTTTCCATCAACATCCTATTCATCCTTTTTACAACCCCATTGTGTTGAGGTGTGTATGGATTAATCCTATGCCTTGATATATTTCACTTCTTACATAATTCCTCAAATTCATTCCCACAAAACTCTACATCGTTATCTTTCCTTGTCACCTTTATTTTCTTCTTTGTTTGATTCTCTACAAGATTCTTAAACTCTTTAAATTTACCAAAGACCTTAGATTTATTTTAGAGGAAATAAATCCATGTATTTATTGAGAAATAATCAAATAATGAAACATAGTACATAAATTTACCTAGTGACGGAACATGAATAGGTCCAAACACATCATTGTGTACTAACTCTAGGATTCCCTTTTCTCTTGTAGCTAGAGATGAGAATCTTACCCAATTTCTTTTACCATATATGTAATGTTCACATTGTTGTGTCCATTTTGTCACTTGGGTGAGCAAAACAAGGGCACCTACATGCCTAGTTGGACATGCTAGACAAGATAGAGGTTAGTGCATGAGTTAAACAAACCAAGAAAATGAAATAAACAACTAAACAAACTAAAAACAACTAAGGAAATAAAATAAGAATGCATAAGAAACTTTTAGAACCATAAACAATAAACAAATGACCAAGATTATGCCACCAATGGATAACTATATTAGTTGGAAAAAAACTGTAGATAAATGAGGACTTATGAGTCTCTTCTTCTTCCTTGGGAGGGATCTTGAGTTCCCTAATGGAGAGCTCTTCTTACAATGGTAGAAAATAAATAAAATGATGAAGAAATCAATGTCTATTCCCTCAAGAGGTGAGTGGAATGGCCTATTTGAATGTTGCTAGAATTCTCCAAGGAGAAAAGAGGATTCTCAAGGGAGGATTGAGGAAGCATAACAATACTATAAAAATATTAATTTCTTAGTGCACCCATGGCCTCCATTTATAACATTACTTCAAGGAAATATTCAACTAGTTCTTAGTGTGAACAAGGGGCCCTTTAGGGCACCCTTTGGTCCTTGATCAGCCCCCCATTCGGATTTATCTTAGATCTGAAGGTGAAATCAAGTTGGGAGTTGGTCCATAAGTGGTTGAGCGGATGAAAAGAACCATAAATGTGCCATTCATAGGAGTGTGCAACTTTTCTCATACACAGTCATGCATATGGCACATTGTGCACTCTACAGGCTTGTTTGGCTCATGCACTATGCGTACGCTTCCTTTAGTGAGTTAGCGCATGCCAATTTTTGACCAATTGTATATATTTTTTCCTTTTGGAAATGCATTTTGGTGTTGTAGGTGAACTAATAGTTGTTTGGCATTATTGTATTTCTGTAACCATTTGTGTGCAATGTTGTGCTCGAAATTTCAGTGATAACAAAGGGTAAGCAACAAAAGGCAGGAGGGCTGGTAGTTCGACCTGCATGAAGACTCTAGCCTTGGTGGAGGTCCTAGGTTTGACCCCCATGAACTCCATATACATTTTACCAAATTAACCAATAATGAGGTGTCACATGGCGGCCTTTGTCTGGGCCACATGGAACCTTCCCATTGAACCACAAAATGACATGTGTTAATAGGAAAATGGTACACGTCAACCCACTGCCAACTCACATGCCACATTAGCCTTTGCCACATCATCACTTGACACTTAGCACCTACCATGTGCCCTATATGGTCCCATGCCATGTCAGTACCTAACAACTCAACAATCCATGTCACCTTACCACATCAGTTGTACATTCTGTACAGACTGTACGGTCAGCTTCCATGTGGCATGTATGGAGTGTACAGTCAGCAAAAATTTCCCCATTTGGAAAAGTGGATAGAACGTGATACTTATTGCATATGACTTCCATTTAAACTCGTTGAATTTGATTGTGAGGATGAGGCCTACACACAATTCCATTTTCAAGCAATTACGAGAACTTTAATTTTTGAGCATATTTTGATCCCCTAGATCACTCATTCTCTCAACTTCTACCTGTGCCTGCATTGAGACAAAATGACTTAAATGCACTCTATTAGTGGTAGTGTAGTCCCCCTTTCTGCTACCTATTGTAACTATTTTTTCACCCATCATAGCTTGGCCTCTATGACCTTCATCTCTAGGTCTTCTAAAAACTTTTTCCACACCTTCACATTCTCCTCGCAAAGATTTTCACATTATCCCTCAATCTTCTTGATGTTAGCAACTATTGTGGCTGTCGTTCTCATTCTGCCTTTGTGCACCTATGGTGGAAATCCTGGCATTCTCCTTAAGTTGAAATATTATATCTGTGATCATAACCCCTTAATAACTTCATTGATTGTCTACAGTTGTTCCTCCATATTCGCTTCGACTACTAGGGGAACTTCTGGAATTGATTTATACAACCTTTTTATTGTTTCTTAGGTCTTCTTCACCGTGCTCTCAACCTTGTCATTTTACTTTATTTTCGTCTCATCTCTTCCCTTAGCCTCATATTTTTTCTTTAGAGCCTCTTCTACTCTACCTTCAACCTATCTCTTTTGTTGTAGTGTTTTTTCATACTTCTCTTGTAATTGGGCTCATTGATCCCTTATTCATTCTAACTATTTGTGTTCCTCCTCTCCTCTATTTCTAATTTATTTCACTAGTCCTTCTTGCAAGTATTGTAATTGTTGCATGGACATCCTTGAAATCAATATATTCTATAAATATTTTTAACCTACACAAAATAGATCTAGCTAGAAAATGACATACATAATTTACAGAGAAAATATGAGAAAAGAGAAGAAAAGGAGAAGGAATGGAAGAATTCTCATTAACCAAATGAATGAATGATAATTTACACATGATATACTTTGTATAACTCAAATAATTCACACTGGAGCAGAATCCAATGCACCATAGTGTTTTTCTAGAGTGATTTGGCCACACACCAACAATTATAGGAGTACATTGCCACCTAGTCCAGTCTCTCAAGCAGTTACATGACTGATCTGCCACCTAGTCTGAGTTAACTAGTCTCTCAGTATTCATTTAACTAACTGAAATAAAGTGAAGTGAGGAGGAGATCAAGGAATCATGAGTAATGTGTTAGTGTGGTGATAATCCCAAGGACAATGCGCATTAGTTGATGATGATCCCAATGGTGCATGGTGATGATCCCAATGTGGCATCTAGACTCCACTCAACTGATCAAACTGAAGTGTGAACTGAAGAGAATATTATTCTAGATGAATATTCTCCCTAAACTATAGGAGACTGAATAATGAATAATAAACATAGGGAAAACCTTAGGAAAAATAAATCCTAGGTGTGTGTGAAGTATCTCCAACACCCCCCCCTGAACATCACTATGGTGAAAATAAATAATGGGTCCCGACAACAAGGCCATGTTAGGTACTTAAATACAAAAGATACACTGAAATAAATGAGGAAAGAGGGAAAAAAATCATGGTAACCCCCTCCCCTCTCAAAGTACAATGTATGTAAAAATAAGAACTGACAGTTGTTAGGCAACTGTGTCCTTCACTCTGAGATGACTATGCAGAGAATGGAACTTATGTTCAGTGAAGGTCTTAGTGAAGATGTATGCAGTCTATTCTACTGAAGGAAAAAAATGCAGGTCGATGATCCCCTCGTGTACTAAATCCTGTATGTAGTGCATGTGGATATCGATGTGCTTTGTTCACTGCATCTGAACTAGACCTCTGGAGAACTTCAGAGTGCTCTGGTTGTACACCAGATGTTGATTGATCGATGAAACTGAATTCCCAACTCAGTGAAAAAATTTTGTAGCCACATAGTTTGAATGGTTATGTTAAATACCCTTCTATAGTATTCTTTGGTTGAAGATAGACAAATATCAACCTTCTTCTTTCTCGACCAACATATAGGCATGGAACCAAGACTGAGTGAGTAACCAGATGTGGACTTGCGATCAATGTTATCGCCAACCCAGTCATAATAATTGAACTCGATGAGGTCCAATGTAGAGTCTTATACATAGTGAATAAAAAATGTGATGGTGCCCTGTACATATCAAATGATACATTTTGCAGCCTTCCAATGTAGCTCATGCATCTCATGCATGAACCTGGATACTGCTCCAACTACATAGGAGAGGTCTGGTCTAGACTGTGTGAGATACAACAAGATCCCCACTAGTTTTTTATACAATGTGTTGTCAACTAGTGGAGTGTCCCCACCATCCTCAATTCTAACTCTTGATGGGAAAGGATTTAGGGCATAATTGCAGTCTTTCATGTAAAATATCTCAAGGATATCTCGTGCATACTTGGCCTGAGATAATTTGATTCCTAATTTATATTGACTGATCTCAAGTCCAAGGAAGAAATTTAGTGGACCCATGTCCATCATCAAGAATATTTCATGCATAATCCTCCTAACTGTGACAATCACTGAAGTTGAGCAATCATTGATCAAAAAATCATAAACATACATAACTAGGAGTAGAAGTGAATCAACCGTTATGAGCATGTAAACTTTCGGGTCTGACTTACAATGTACAAAGTTTTGTGACAATAGGTAGGATTCCATCTTGGCATACCATTCCCTCGGGTCATACTTGAGGCCATAACGAGACTTCTTCATTTGACATACCAAATATGAATCATGCATAAATCCCTGGGGCTACTCGATATAGATCTCCTCAGAGAGATCATTGTGAATAAATGCATTCTTCACATCCATTTCATGGCCTTCCCATCCCTTGGTTGTCGCAATGGAAAGTGCCAAATGTATGGAATCCATCTTTGTTGTTGGAGAGAATGTCTCATCATAGTCAATTCCATGTACTTGTTGAAATCCTTTGGAAATTAGACAGGCTTTGTATCTGCTAACCTGTCCATTCATTGCGCTCTTGGTCCTGTAGACCCATCAGCACATGACAAGCTTCCTTCCTAAAGAAAGCAGAACCAGATCCCAAGTCTGCTTCTTGATGAGGAAGTTGTACTCCTCCTGCATGGCAGATTCCCTAAAATATATCCATCAGCCTCACCATAGAACTGTGGATCTAAAGACTAAACCAAGAAATGATGCCTAGGTGACATCATTTCAGTGGAAGTGAGTGCAAGAGGATTCTCCTAGAAATAAGATCGAGTCTTCCTAGTATCAGTTGGCTCCCAACAATATCTCCTACATCCTGAAGAGTTGTTGACACAAGGGAAAAACCAAGGTTCAACGCTACAATAATACACCAACACAGCCCTAACTACTGGCCTTTTCGACAACACCTGTGAAGCAGATGAAGTCTCACCCGAGGTAGTGGCAGGGGTGGTTGCAGACTCAGGTGTCTGCAACCTTATATAGGACTCAGATCTATGATTATACAACTTACTAGAGCACTTAGTACTGCTAGTTCCTCAATATACAGTCAATAACCACTTCGCTTATAAGATAGAACTTCAAAGCATTCACACTCATCTACAATAATCAAGCACTTAACATATACAAATGGATTAGAATGAGCATATCAAGCACTAAGCATGAATATATATATCAGATCTAACATTCTCACATATAATAAGCACCAAGCATGAATAGATCTATCTAAATATATCAGAACATGTAAACACATCAAGACAAAGCACAAATCACATCACACAGTGTTTATGTGGTTCACCCCCTCCTTGGGGATACGTCCACCAACTCTTCTTCTTTATTGTCTTCGGTCAATTAGTTACAAGCACAAAGCCTCAAAACCCTTACTCTGCATAGGATATAAGATCTATGCAGCTCGCTAGATCCTTCTTCCTTGAGTTATAGCACAAATCCTTCCACAACGTTTTACAACGACTTGCACTTATCTCTACAAGTCCTACACAGTATGCACAGATCACTTACAATCCTTTGATCACATAGATCTAGCACTTAGCCATTCCTTTAGCACTTAACACACCAACCTCTTTCTACATTGCCTATCCTTCCATATATACATTACAAAATAGGCCTAAACATGGGTAAACTCGTGGGTCAACATCCCATTCCTATTACATATTCCCCAAAACCCAAAAAGGGGCCCAAAAGGGGGCCAAGATCCCATGATCTCCACTTCGACTTGTGCTCCTCCTTCAACAGGCTGTCGAAGTCCCAAAATAGGTCAACATGACCAAGAAACTCCCAAAAACTTGGTCAAGGGCCTACATGCCCCCAACACTCACCTGTGACTTGTCCTGAGTCACTCTGGTCTGAGCAATTTTTCCTCAAACGCCTCGAGCTTGGCTCGAGCTACTTCAACTTGTTGCTTTGTTGTGGTCTCTTGTTCGGTGAACTTCTGGATCACTGCATCATTCACTGGTCCTTCCAGGTGTTGTTCTACTATGAGGATGACATGTTCTAGCTCTGCTACTTGGCTCTCGACCTCTGTAAACAACAGACATGCCTTATCTTACATAGGTTGAAGTCATTGAGTGACTTCCATCACTTTTCTTTGAAGTATATGGATCTACTGCTGAGCTGTATGTTGTTCATGAGACCTCTCCATTCTGTCGACAACTGACAGGGCCTTCAGCTACGCCTATAGTGTATCTGCGTTCTGCTTCGCTTCTTGGAGCTCCGACTCTAGTGTTTGCAATTTTGAGTTTTTAGTGAGATTTTCGTAGGTCTGGGTGTTGCAGTTACTGAGCTACTTTCACTCCAAGGAAAGAGATTTTATTCTGTCAACTGCATTACAGGCAACTGCTTATCTTTGGTTCCTTATCTCCTGTGGGGTTTCAGGTACTGTGCGGAGCTCTAAGTTGGTGATGCCTTGCTGTAGCTTCTGGATTACCTCTTCCAGTTGTGCCACCTACTGTGGAACTTGTTCCTCAGTCTGTACTTCGATGATTGTCACAAAGAGAGAAGTGCTATGTTGACCCTTTCCTTAACTTTAAGTTTCTCAACGAGCAACTATTCCTTTCTTTGTTGTAGATCTACTTTTTCTTCATCTCATTTTGCTCGTAGAGAAATCTTTTCTCGTTCTGCATCGCTTCGTTTCTCCTCAAGGTATTTCTGTACTTGCGCTAAAGCCTGCGTGGCTTGTGCTATCTCTCCCTGATCTCGTCAAAGGTAAGCTTCAACTGTATCAGCAATGCAGTGTAATTAAGAGGGCTCATCACCTAGTTCTGGTGTTCCAACTATCCGAGGCATAGTGGATACTGTGCAGTTGGACTGTAGTGCCTGCTGCACTCCTTGGAGTTCATCCTTAATCCGACTGAACACCTCCTCCTTCTTAGGTTCTTGTTTCTCTATTATCTCCAATGAAGCATCATTTCAGTGCTGCAATTATGAAGTCGAAGTTTTTTGAGATGAGGGTGGTCTCAAACTTAGTCCTAGTTGCTTTCATTTTCTTCCTTGAGGAAGGTTTCAGAGGGGAAACCTTCCTTTTCTTTGAGGGGTCCTCCTCGTCTCTAGGTGGTGTAACCTCACCTTTCTTCTATTCTACTTCTACGCCATCTATTTCTCCACCATATCCTCCTTTCTCTGTTGAGATGGAAGCGGTCTTCACGGATGCGGTGTCTAAATCGTGGACCTCTTCAATCTTCTTTATCTTGCTAGGTCCGGCTATATCCAGCACAGTTTTGGGGTTGTCAACATCAGACATCTCTGCAGGGTCCTATGGAACAAGGAGGTCCACCGACCATTCCTTGGTAATCTCCTCCAAGTCATCCTTCATTAACTTGTAGTATGACTGCAGTTGATTTTTATGCTCATCAGTTCGCATTGTGATATAGATAAAATGACGGCCCGCCCTGAATTTCATCAAGGGTCTAAACCTATGGAGTGTGTTCGGGGTTATGAGAGGTTTAGACTAGATAGTGGTCTTTATTTGGTTGTAATAGGTTTGGAAGATGGCATTTGATTTACACTGCTTGTTCATGTCACTGGAGTACCACAACGTACTGAACTTCATGACCAATGGTTCAAATGGCTCGATGTCTGGGAAGGTTTCACCTTCCAGCATCACCCATGCAATGAATGTGATTAAGATAAGAAGCCAGCTGAAGTGGAATTCGTATCACTGATCCTTCTCTTCCCTGCAATCTAGTTCCAGTTGGTTCATGAGGTACTTCACCCAATTCATCAATAGTCCCTCCGCACAATTCCCTGCGAGGTCGAATATGAATACAGTTACTTGGTTCGATCGGTTCTTGCGAACTAGCTTGCCAATGATCACCTGACAGGCAAGGTGCACTACACTGCTTTGGATAGAGGCTACCTTGTATCCTCATGTGCCCTTCTCTACATCATCATAAGTATCATTTATCCTCTGGGAAAGAGCACGATCTGCGATCTTTTTGGGGTATAAATCTGATGCAGGAGCATTGCAAGGGAGTGCAAGCATAGCCAGCAGCGAGACAGTGCGGAGATAAGAGACAATTGGAAAAGCACCGAGCACATTTTTTGAAAATGTTTTGAAATATTAATGAAGTCATTAAGTGGAGGCATGCTTGTATTATTGTAAAAGGACCTTGAGTGATCTGCTCTTATCCATAGTAGATAGGAGCCTTTATGTGTAATGAATGTAGGTAGATAGAATTTAATTCTAGATTAGACACTTTAGAGTGCAAGAGGGAAACGGGATATAGACACCCTCATTGTATAGTTGTAACATGATTTTCAAGATAGATAAGAGAAGAGAAGAAGCAGAGAGCTGTGTAGAAGAATTCCATGTACATAAGTTCTGGATTAATACAAAAAAGCCTTGATTCAGACTCATGGTTCTCATATATTCTCTGTGTATGCATTGTTGAATGTTATGCTCATGAATGTTTTACTCCTTCATCCATGCATTTGCTATTTATGCCATGTGTGTATGATTTCTTGTTAAATGTTTGAAATCTAGGAGGGGGAGTAAGGAATGATTTTCAATTGTTTCTCTGCCTAAGTGAGTAAAATTCCTGCAAGGAGTGCAGTGAAGTTTGTCCACAAGGAGTGCATTGACAGAAGTAAGAGTTTATCTCTAAAAGCTTAGGAGGGATAACAATTGTTCTCATTCTCGCAGAAGTGCAAGTTGAGCACAGGATCCATGCAAGGTGTGCGCAGGCTGAGTAAAGTCTCAGATTTTGTGAACCTGAGAAATTGCTGAAGGACTACTGCTGTAGGGAGTGCGCAGAGTTGAAGGACTTCAATTATTTGAAGTAATTGAAGGATTTGCCGCAAGGAGTGTGTGCGGGAGTCTTCTTTAAGACTCAGAGTTGGAGAAAGCTTAGGAGGGATAGGGTCTTCGCAGTTGTCGAAGAAAAGCACAGAAGGTTGGTTCCTTGAGGCGTTGAAAGGAGTCATAGCAAGTTTGCGTTGCAGGCGGGTAAATTCTGTGGAGAAATACTTGGTTAAATTCGCAGGAGGTGTCGAGGAAGAAACGGATGGAAAGAATTCTTTGAGAAGAGTTCGTGAAGTCATAAGAGCCGTTAGATATTGTAGAGAAGAAGGTATGTTACGGCGAGCTTTCCTCAAGCGTAAGCTCAGAAGAAATCAGGGCCATAGGATCCAAGTCAGCCAGGGCCATTGGATCGTTCGCGAAATCTCATTTCAGGGCTTCGTGAGTTGAAGGGTCAAAAGTTTTGCATCAAGGTTCATGAAGTCACGAAAGGCAAGTGGATCAGAGCCATCCATATGAGGAGGACAAGTGGCAGAGATCTAAGGATCTCGTGAACTCAAAGGTTTGCAAGGTGAGAGCCCAAAGGTTGGGTGCTCCAAGTCACGAAATCGTGAAGTGTCGAAGACAGGCATGAGAGACACACTATGGGCTCGAAGGATAGACAGGTGGACACACGTCACATTGTGGAGGGAGTTAACACCTCGTTGACTTTTTGTGTCTCGGGGGTTCATAAGATAAGGGGATGGAAGTCCAACCTTTCGACTTGTGAAGTGGCAAAGGTGAGAAGCACTAGTGGGAAGCCTAGCTGGTGGTCACGCGCGGAGGGCATGGACAACAGGGAGCCACGCGTTGTTCATTGAAGGGATTCAACACCTCATTGACTTTTCATGTCTCAGGGGTTCATAAGATAAGGGGATGAAAGTCCAACCTTTTGACTCACGAAGTGGTGAAAGGTGAGAAGTGCTAGTGGGAAGCCTAGCCGGAGGTCACGCGCAGAGGGCGTTGATAGAAGGAAGCTATACCCGTATCGACATTTCGGGTATCATGAGTTTGGGAAGGAAGAGTTGAGAGTCTCGACTCACGAACTCGCGAGTGGCGAATTGTGAGAAGCGCCTTTCAGTTTGGGCCTTGGTCATAGCCAGTGGTCACGTGGAGAAGGGGGATCTTGCACCCAGTGTCGTTCGTGCCAGGGAAGCTTCCGAAAGGACCTGTGGATGAAAAGAAAGAAGATTCAAGTAGGGAATTGGAAGAGCCGATCCGGCTCAAATGGAAATGCAGAACAATCCTGTAAGCGGATCCTCGACCTAAGGGTCGAGTGGGTCTGCACCAAAATCCTGTGGGTCAGGGATTGCATGCGAATCCTTGTGATCCAATTGATCAAATTCAGATCCACTGTGATCTGGTGGTTCAACCATAAGTATCCTCCATGATAGCAGGACAATCACAACTTGATGCATGCTTTCACTTCTTGATGCCTCCCGAAGTGAGGAATCTTCATTACATTAAGTAGTGTGAATTGCGTGAGGTTCATGGTCCACTGTTGGGGAACGACCTTTGAATTCTTTCCCTTGGTTCTAGTCAGATACTTATATGGGGCTAGAATATTGTACACTTCCCTGTCGCAGAGGTTGAAGTCACTAAAATTCAATGCTGTGATCTTATCCTAATCTACGTGCACTGTGCGTATCCCCTTCGGAAGTTACACAGTGACCAATTCATATTCAAAATATCAGGGCACACTGTCTCGGTTTATTGCACTGCTTAGAGGTGGTAGATAAGCAGGTAGAATGCTTAGAATCAGCTTAGCATTCACGATATCATCTTTGTGCTTCGTTTGTTTCTCATCAACTGGTCGAGATGGTCCGACTCGAGTAGTGGACGAAGAGGCCTGCAGTCCTCTTGTCGAAGATGCTTGTACACTTGTATACACTCCTCTCTTTGAAATGACTCTCTCTGTCATCAAGTCGATCAAAAATTCCTCAGCAGATTTCTCTGTAGTGCTCTTTGCTTCTGACATATGCACTCAGGGTAAAATATTCGCGAGATTTGGGAACAACTTAGACTTGATAATGATATAGAGAATGAGAGCACAATGATCACTGTATAAACTTGGCTTAGTTTATGGGATCAAATTATTGATTGGCAAAAGTGTTCTCAGTGCATGGCGTGAAGAGATAAATAGGTAATTCGACAACGATTGGCTTGCAATGGATATGATCCTCCATTAACTCCTATTCGATCCATTATAGTGTGGTCCAATGATCTGATGACGAACCTTTATTTATTTTATGTCCATTTGAAGCGTCAATCGAACGGTTATAATATCTCCAAAGGCTATATTTCTTCGTCACGGCGAAGTGCCATATGTTGCGGTTCTGATATCTCAGCAAAGCTCCAATTCTGCAATTTTTATTTCTGCGAGGTCTCCTCTAGACCCTCCTGTAACTTTTCAGTCTTAGTCCTTTTATTTCATAAATTTCTAGCCTTCTTTCCAGTGAGCTTTTTCTTGGTAGTGCTTTTCTCATTCCGATTCTTATCTTCTTTGGTCTTAGTTACTTCGCACTATTGAAATTATTTCCTAGGGTTCTCGGATAATACTTCTTCTTTGTCTCGGATAGGTAACTCGATATTTTGTGGATACTCTAGCATTCTCTTAGCTTTGACATCTAGGTTCCTAGAATTAAATATCTACAATATTCTCTCATGTTCTTCAATAAAGTGTGCGATCCTTCTGGTCATAAAGTCTTTTAACTCTTTCTTCTTCTATTTCAAAACTGCTTCTTCTTCCTTTCTTTGAGCTTGATCTCTATCAATCCAAGATTTTCCTATTAGCATGGTAAATGGGGTGTTGTCTTTGACAAATTTAATAATATCAGAGTCTTCTTTTGTCAAAGTTCCATTGACAGTCATAGGTATCCGAGTGATACTTCCACATAGGTTTACTAGCTTTCCTAAAAATAAGCCTATTCCTCCTAGTGAAGGGATCATAGCAGGCCTTCCTATAGCTTCCCAGGTTCTCTTTGACATAATATTCATCTATGCTTCCCCATCCAGAACATAGTCCATGTTGAAGTATCCTATTCTTGCTTCGATGCATTCCTTCTCTTTGAATATATCTGATAAGTTGACATGTCGGTGGTCATTCAGGGTTTCTTTCATCTGTAGCAATGATTTCTTTGATTATTTCTGAGGTTCGTCTATAGGTTATGGATCTGGCTTAGGTTTTTCTTTATTCAGATTCATTCTTTCAAGCTTAGCAATCATGTTAGAGAAATCTAATACTTCAGGGTCTAGAGATTTACAACAAAGACAACTAGGTCTTCCACCAGGGCATTCCTTAGCAAGATGTCCCAGCTTTCTGCAACTGTAATAGAGCGTTAATCCTCTCTTCCTTTTAAATGATCCCCAACTTCTTTTGTACTACGCACTAGGATCATATGAGCTAACCTGCAACAATTTCTTTCTAGGATCCTGCACCCATTCGTTGGTCCAAACATTCTTTCTTTGCATAGGTATAACATATCTTTCACTATTCTTATCAGATCTACTCATATCAAATCTTCTTTCATCTATTAATGCCCTAGCTTTCAAATAGGACAGACTCTATTAAACAAACCTAGATTCATACTCTAGAAACAAAAATTTCCACTTATCGTACTTCTATAGTGTACAAAGCTTTCAGATCTAACACTTTTAACTATTCTTACCTTTATCAGAGCATAGAGCTTGTAGATCTTACCTCTTTTGATCAGAAATTCTTACTTTTACCTTTCTTAGAGTGCTAATCATTTAGATCTTGCTTCTTTCCTTCAATTCTGATCTTCTTTTCTTCAGACCGGGCTTCTTTCTTTCAGATCTGATCTTCCTTCTTTAGCATAGAGATTTATAATTCAAGTAGAATACTGCACACTAGGGCACAGATCTATGCACAAATATTTCATAATTTCAGGATGAATCTTTGCATATACCTTCTCCTTTCTCAGTTCCCAGCAATCACAGTTTCAAGTCCTGGCAACAGAACCATTTTTTGGCACAGGGGCAGACCCAGGGTTAAATGCTACAACAACACACCAACAAAGCCCTAACTACCAGCCCTTTCAGCAACACCTGTGAAGTAGATGAAGTCTCACCCGATGTAGTGGAAGGGGTGGTTGCAGACTCAGGTGTCTGCAGCCTTAGCTGGGACTCACATATGTGATTATACAACTTACTAGAGCACTTAGCACCATTAGTTCATCAATATACAGTCAATAACCACTTTTCTTATAAGACAAAAATTCACACCATTCACACTAATCTACAGTATTCAAGCACTTAACATATACAAATGGATCAGAATGAGCATATCAAGCACTAAGCATGAATATCTAGATCAGATCTAGCATTCTCACATATAATAAGAACCGAGAATGAATAGATCTATCTAAACATATCAGAACATGTAAACACATCAAGACAAAAGAACAAATCACATCACACAGTGTTTATGTGGTTCTTTCCCTCCCTAGGGATACATCCACCAACTCTTCTTTTTTATTGTCTTCAGTCAATCGGTTATAAACACAACGCCTCAAAACCCTTACTCCGCACAGGACATAAGATCTTTGTATCTCTCTAGATCATTCTTCCTTACGTTATAGCACAAAGCCTTCCACAACTTCTTACAATGACTTGCACTTATCTCTACAAGTCTTACACAGTATGCACATAGCACTTACAATCCTTTGATCACATAGATCTAGCACTTATCCATTCCTTTAACACTTAGCACACTGACCTCTTTCTACATTGCCTATCCTTCTATATATACATTACAAAATAGGCCTAAACATGGGTAAACCCATGGGCCGACATCCCATTCCTGTTACATATTCCCAAAAACCCAAGAAGGGGGCCAAGATCCTGTGATCTCCGCTTTGACTTGCGCTCCTCCTTCGACAAGCTGTTGAAGTCCCAAAATAGGTAAACATGACCAAGAAACTCCCAAAACTTGGTCAAGGGCCAACAAGAGTATTCTTGGCCCACTTGGGTCTCAACTCTGGCTCTACATATTTATCTGCATGCACTGAATTTGAATATGAATGTATTGGCTCTATATAGAGATCATTTCTTTCCTCTGGATCATAAATCTTGTACAAATAAGAGTTGGCATGTGCATGTTCATCATCTCTTACAGGTGGAAGAAAAAAAGTGTCTACATGTGGCTGTTGAGGTACATGCAAGACACTTTCCTTGAATTGGACACTTCACTCAATGATGAGCTGGTCCGAGGAAAAATTAATGAGTCTGTATCCCTTCACACTGTTAGGGTATCCAATAGAGATACACTCTACACTCCGTGGATCAACTTCCTTCCTCTTCTCATAGGGAATCCTCACCCATGCATGTGAACCGAAAATACAGAAGTAGGTTACTTCTGGTTTGAGGCCACTTCAAGCTTCATAGGGGGTCTTATCCTTGACAAATCTATGGGGAAATATATTTTGGATGTCGTTTGCACAATTAAGTTCTTCGGCCCATAATCACCATGGAAGTTACTTTGCATGTAGCATGCAATATGCCATCTCTTTTAGAGATCTATTTTTCCACTCAACAACTTCGTTTTGCAATGGAGTATAAGGAACTGTGTGCTGCAACTGAATCCTGGACTCATGACAAAGATTTTGTATGTCATGGTTGAAATACTCTCCCACGTTATCTGTTCATAGGACTTTGATTTTCTTTCTTGACTGTGTCTCAACAAGGGCTTTCAAATATTTGAGGTGTTTGAAGACCTCAATTTTTTTCCTGAGAAAGAAAATCCATGTGAAGCATGAGAAACCATCAACAAAAATGAACACCTACCTTTCTTTACTAATTGATGGATGCGTAAAATGGCCCATGAGGTCACTATGGATCAGATATAAAGGAAAGGAATCATTTTGAGTCTTTCCTTCGTCAAATTTCTCTTGAGGATGTTTTCCAAGAACACATCCCTCAGAAATTCATTTGGAGAAGTGGATGTCAGGTAGACCATACACCATTCCCTACTTGCTAATTTTTTGCATATATCTGAAATTTAAATTCCCAAACATTTCATTCCATATCCTACTACTTTCATCAACATGGGTAAGTAACAATGTAGAATCTGGTTCAATAAATTCAAAAAATTTCTATACTCTGGATTGATGATTTACCTCATCGGTAGCAACTCTAGAATTGGTTTTCATGTCATAGATATACACTGCATAAAGTTTGAATATTACTCTCTTTCTGGTGCCATATTTTTTCATTTGATACACAGAGAGAAGATTGACAGAAAGATTGGGAGTGTGTAGCACATTCTTGAAGATTTTGTTTGCGAGTTCAATTCTTCCTTTTCTGGTGATCTCGACTGAAGAGTTGCCCCCCATCATAATAGGAGGACCTTTGCATGCATACCATGAAGAATTGACTTCTTTTGTGGCTTCCATGTGGTGTGATGCACCTGAATCTATGATCTAAGCATCGAGAGAGGAGTTGATGGAAATCAAAGCATGTCTAAAATTGCATTTCTTGAGATTCTGATCTTCTGGATTCTTCTTCTTGGCACCCTCAAGGATGAGATATCCAAGGTTGTTTTTCTAAATTATTTGGGCCATTTGATCTATCTGTTTATGCATACATGCAAATTTTGGATGGAATCCTTTATAGAAGTAAGTGCACTTCTCCCCTTTTCTTCCCTTTCCACCTTTGGATCTGGAGGCATCAATGAAGGGTTTTGAGTACCCCTCCTTATTTGGATTTGCATGTTCTTTCCTTTTTTATTTGACTTTATATATTTTATATTGATGACCTCTACTATCTTGCACAATAAGTGCATGTGCCTTTGGGCCTTTGATTTTTCCCATATTGATGAGCTTGTTTTTCTCTTGTGTTAGAGACTCGATAAAGGCCTCAAGAGAGGAAATCATCTAGGTGGCTCCAAAGCATATCCTAATTGAATGAAATGTGTATACAAACACTGAGTATTCTGGGCCAAGTTTGGAGAGAATGGTAATAACCATCTGTTTCTCCTCCTTAGATTTATCAACCCCACAAGCCTTGAGTTGTGACAACAAATCCTTATATTTGGTAAAGAAATATTGGAGATTGTCGAAGTTTTTTTAATCCAAAGTGAGAGATTCCACCTCGATCATGTGTCCCCTCATATCATCCTGTTTTCCAAAAATCTCTTCCATGGTGGTCCAAGCCTCATTGGGGGTTTTACAAGAGGATATGTGAAAGAGGAATTCAAGAGAAATGAGACTGCAAATAGTTCCAAATGCTTCATCCATTTGATTTAGATACTTGGATTTTTCTATGTCTTGTGTGGGTTCTGTCTCCATGTTCATTGTTAACCTATATAATCCTCTACCTCGAAGATGCATTATCATCTTCTCCTTCCATGCAAAGAAATTGTATGGTGTAAGAATGAATTATTTTGGAAATTCCATTTTTCTATTGTCTTCAATCTTTGGTACTTGCAAAAATAATCTGGTGTGTATTTTCCCTAGTAGTCCATCATCTTTGATACCATGTAAATGTGTTGAATTTTCATAGAATAGATCTAGCTAGAAAATGACACACAAAATTTACAGAGAAAATATGAGAAAAGAGAAGCAAGAGATCAATAATGGAAGAATTCTCATTAATCAAATGAATGAATAATAATTTACACATGATAAACTTTGTAAAACTCAACTAATCCACACTGGAGGAGAATCCAATACACCATATTGGTTGTATAGAGTGATCTGGACACACACCAATAATTACGAGAATAAAATGCCACCTAGTCTACTCTCTCAGGTAGTTATGGGAGTGAAATGCCACCTAGTCTGAGTTAACTAGTCTCTCAGTCTTCAGTTAACTGACTGAAACCAAGTGAAGTGAGGAGGAGATCAGGGAATCATGAGTAATGCACTAATATAGTGATAATCCCAAGGACATTTTGAATTCGTTGGTGATGATCCCAATTATGCATGGTGATGATCCCAATGTGGCATCTAGACTCCACTCAATTGATCAAACTAAAGTGTGAACTGAAGAGAATATTCTCCTAGAGGAATATTCTCCCTAAACTATAGGAGACTGAATAATGACTAATAAACATAGGGAAAACATTAGGAAAAATAAATCCTAGGTGTGTGAAGTATCTCCAACATCTTAAGATGGCCCAGTGCATTTATTTGTTCATGCAACTCATCCACAAGAAACTCTAGCATGTTTGTCTCAATCTATATGGTCTTGTGCCCTAGTGTCAGTTGTGTCAGGGCAGACTACATGATTTATACTTCTCTCCTTAGCCCTATCAATGGTTCTTCACCAGACCTATGCTCCTTCATCGGGTTTACATCTTCTAGCATCTGTTGAAGTACACCCAACTTGTCCTGTACTTTCTTTTGTTGCTCTTATTGCTTCTTAGTGCTTTTTCCCATAACTCTTCTACATAATATCATATTTGGTAGCCAATTATATCCATATCATCGTTGGTTAATATGTAAAATTGGGTCTACCTCCATACCTTCTCTTTCTTGCACAACTCTCATGTTTGATCTTCCCTCTTATCCTTCCTTTTGGGTCCTTCTTTGGGGACTATTGATGTGCTAGGGATATCTCCTGCACCATTCGTCTAATGTTTTCCTTGGTCATCACTCAAATCCTCATCACTCTTTTCTTGATCATCATCCTCTTCTTAGAGCCTTGTTTTTTCTATTGGACTCTTCCACTCTTCCTCCTAGTCATTGATTATCAAATTCACATCTTCCATTGTCAACCTGTAAGTGGTGGGTAACCATTTCCGCATTGGATCCTTCTTATCTTGTACGTACATATGGTGCATGATGGATCTAAATCGAGAAATATACATGTATGTTGTGACTAATTCTTCGAATACGTGTGATGTTTTCACAATTGAAGAGGTGATACTCTCCAAGTAGGTAAATAATCTTATGTTACTATCATTTTGTCTTCTTTTAATTGGAGAATTCCATAAATAGGCATATCTTGCAACCATAATGTTACTACCTGGATTTCACATGCATTGGTAATACCTGGATTCTTTCCACCCAACCAATGCAATGAGAATATGAAACTAAGCATAATGAAATTCAATTCCCTTCTCCTGGGCCTCTATATAATCCTGTAAAAAATTGTTAACCAAAAAGGTAGCCCAGTTCATTTGAACTCCTGCTATACATTTCTCTATGACTACAATGACAACATCTGGTACTTCATCTTTTTGAAATTTCCACAATAGTTTGTAGGCCAAGACCTACATCACAAACCTTACATTATTTTCATTGATGTTTCAAACATCTAGGAACCTCTTGCCCCTGAAGGTGTAAAATTTATCCTTCATTTCTTCAGAGAGGGATCACTCTCCCATATTGAGGAACAATAGCCCAGGGTCTTCCCATGCTTTGGGAAATCATTTAATACATGAAATCAATATAGTATCGATCGATACTAGGGGATCAAGCCAGAGTGTTCCCCCATGAACGTAGCTTAATAATACCTTCACACATGCATTTATCTCTATACTCCACCCAAAATGTGGAATGTCAAATAAGTTCAATATTCCTTCCTTATGCAACCTTGACACCCACTCTTATGGTTCGACCCAAATTTCTCTCGTATCTGGGATGATCCTTGTGCATAATAATGATCTCTAGCCATCTCAGGGAATTTCTTTATATATATGATATCATGGTCCATAAACTTGAGGTTGGAAATCTTCCCGAGCATGTCTTCATCACAGCTTACACCAGTCGAAACTGGTGCTACCAACATTGTATACTTTGCATTAGCTGATAGATTTAGCTGTGGTGCATCATCCACCCTTGGTGGTAAGTATTCTCTGTGAAACTCTACTGATGTCATCAAAGTCAAAGCTATAGCTACCTCCTCAACCTCTGGTAATATTATTTTTTTGTTTTGGTTGTTTTTTCGCTGCTATAGACGGTCCTCCAACTCTCATTGGTTCCATTTGTTTCTTGTGATTGATTCTTGGACTTAGATATATGTCTCTTGGTAGGTCACTATAGCTCAGTTCTGATGGCTCGACTCTGTTCTCCAATTCACTCTAGTTCGCTTTATTTTCTCTCGCTTACATGTAACGATGTTTTAGACTTATCAATTTCCTTCTATTTTTGTGATTTCGATCCAAGTATACATGTATCATCTTGCCTTGGCCAACTTTTCCAATCCATCCTCGTGGTTGATGAGTTGTTTCATAATTTCATCTTGATTACAAATTTCGTCGGGTGATTTATCCCTTGTGTTATCAATCTATCAAGATTTCTGGTAGTCTTTCCCATTTAAGAGTTGTACGATGATTTTATTATATTTCACGCCCATTGTGTAACCCTCATTTTCATTAATTAATGCTTGTAACAATCTTGTCATTTCCCACTGCCTCTGATCTAGATTATTTTCGACAAGAAATGAGAGCTGAGATATAATACATAAATATAAATAGATATTACAAGAGATCCAATAATATAACATATATATATCAGATATATAAAAAGAGACACAAATATATAGTAATACACAATTTATATTAATGAGCAAAATGTACAAAACTATAGAAATGTAGAATGAAAGAATCACTAGAATGGTGGCAACTTATATTTGAGAAGAGATGTGATGGCTACTCATGTTTCCAAGAATATGGTTACAATAAGGCTCTAAAGGCATTTTTAACATAAATAAAATCCAAAACCTTAACCTCAGAATATGAAAATCCAACAATTTTGTGGACCCCGTTTTGGGTAGTTTGGTGTATCAACTTCCCGGGGGTGTAACTTTGGCATATGATCTCCATTTGAGGCATAAGATAGCTCATTGGAAATGTATTGTTGATGAAATTCATTTTGGGGGCTCAATCAGAGCCTTCAACTATCATTGAGGTGCTCGATCCCGAAAAAAAATCCATTTATGCCCTCAAAATGGCCCCGAAAGTTTAGGAATCAAAAAATTGATAAAAATAGTAAGTTGCTAGAAGATTGTTTTGATCTAGTTGGAATACGTGGGTGGCCACTAATATCCACCTAGATCAGTCTTGTCTTCGAGGTTGGTGGT
>JZKD02S1698123.1:288588-299370 GCA_000966675.3 Picea glauca | reverse complement strand
GCGGTTGCAGAGTCGAACAATTCGACATTATTGTAGTGCCGAGGCATGAAATACAAGAAGCGGCATGATTATTTGACCTATGATCCTAACCCATTATGACAAGGGAGAGAGAGAGAGTTAGCTTACGCTAGGCCTTCGTAGATATTTCAGGGGCTTTGATTCTGCATAAATCAAGGAAAACTTGATTATGGTAGTGGGTGCGTTACATAGATCCTTTGTTTCATTTTGGTGTCCATGCTATCAGTTTTGACTAGAGTCCTTGTTAGTCCCATCATGATTACATATTGAAGCCTCATTTGTCTTTTTAATCATCACTCTTGGCCTTACCCTCCAGGCTCCCTAATGAGAATACTTTGTTGTCTTTCAAGCTTGCTTTAAATTTCAAAAGAAAAATCCAAGGAGACTATATTTATTCTTTTCGATCTCGTCTGGATTAATGGAGTGTTTTCCCTTGACCAAGTTTTGAGAAACACTTGGTCATATTCGACCATTTTTGGGACTTTGATAGCTTGTCAAAGATGGAGCACAACGCGAAGAGAAAATCATGGAAGCTAGACCCCTTTTTGGGTTTTTGGGGATAATGTAATGGGATTGGGATGTTGGCCCATGGGTTTACCCATGTTTAGGCCTATTTTGTATATATATATATATATATAGATGTCTAGGCCATATAGAGAAGGAGTGGATGATATATCTATGTGATATAGGATAATTGCCAAGGGTTGAATCTGTGTGAACAAGGCTTTGTGTATTTTATGTAAGTCTTGCATTGGCGAGTGCAATTTCCTATGACAGACTGTAGAAGGCTTTGTGTTGTAGTGCAAGGAAGAAGGATCTAGAGAACTTCACAGATCTTCTGTCCTATGTGAAGAGGGATTTGGATGGCTCTGTGCTGTATCCTAATTAACTGAAGATAATAAAGAAGAATACTTTGTGGATGTAGCCCCAGGGTGGGGGTGAACCATGGTAAATATGTGTGTTGTGCTATGTGCCTCGACCTGATGTGTTTGTCTCTTTCTTTGCTAAGTGATTTTGATGTGTTTATATAGATCTATTTATGTTTTGTACTTCTGACATATGAATGAATATTAGTTCTAGTATGTAAGATGCTTATTGATTGATCTATTGAATCTAATTTATATCGTTGTGGCTAAGTGTTGGATTATCTAAAATATAAGTACATACTGCGATGCTCTGTGCTATCTGTGAAGTATCATGAGAGTTGAATATTGATGAGTAATCTATTCTAGGTAATTGATAAGTGTTATAATCACAGATCTGTGTCCCATCTAAGGTTGCAGACACCTGAGTCTTTCAACCACCCCTGCCTCTACCTCGGGTGAGACTTCATCTTCTTTGTAGGTGTTGCTGAAAGGGTCGGTAGTTAGGATTTTGTTGGTGCGTTGTTGTAGCATTGAACCTTGGGTCTACTCCTATTCCAACAAATGGTTCTATTGTCGAGACCCGAAACTATGATTTCTAGGAACTAAGCAAAATAATCTTTATGCAAAGATTCATCCTAAAATTGTGAAAGCTCTGTGCATGGATCTATGCCCTAGTGCGCAGTGATCCACTTGATCTAAAAAGATATGTGTTGAATAAGGAAGGACAAATTTGAAGGAAAGAAGTCATATCTGCA
Organism: Picea glauca; assembly: GCA_000966675.3. Taxonomy (NCBI): domain Eukaryota; kingdom Viridiplantae; phylum Streptophyta; class Pinopsida; order Pinales; family Pinaceae; genus Picea; species Picea glauca. The sequence goes on along the minus strand of JZKD02S1698123.1, from coordinate 297,731 downwards.
AGAAAAGAGGTTGATACTGAAGAAAAGAAGTAAGATCTGTAAGCTATGTGCTTTGATAAAGGTAAGAATAGTTAAAATTTCTTAGATCTGGAAGCTTTGTGCCCCGTAGAAGTAAAAGAAGTGAATTTTTTTTTTCTAAAGTATGAATTTAGGTATGCTTGATAGATTTTTTCCTATATTGAAAACTAGGGCATTATTAGATGAAAGAATGTTTGATATGAATATATCTGATAAAAATAATGAAAGATATGTTATACCTATGCACAGAAAGAATTTTTGGACTAACCAATGTATGCAGGATCCTAGAAAGAAATTTTTGTAGGCTAGCCATTATGACCCTAGCAAGCAGTAAAAGAAAAGTTTGGGTTAATTGAAGAGAAAGAGAGGATTAACTCTTTGTTACAGTTTCAAAAGACCAAGACATCTTGCTAAGGAATGCCCTGGGAGAAGCCCTAGTTGCCTTTGTTGTAAGGCTATGGACCATGAAGTACTGGATTGCCCTAGAATGATTGCTAGACTTGAAAATATGAATATGGAGCAAGAAAACCCTGAAGGAGATCAAGAAACTAAGATTATAGAAGAACCCCAGAAAGAATCAGAGATTATGTTGCTAAAAATGAAAGAAACCTTGGATGAACATAAAGATGCCAGTTTGTCAGAGATCTTTAAAGAAAAGGAGAAAATTGAAGTAAGAATAGGAGACTTCGACATTGATTATGCTTTGGATGAGGGAACACAGATGAACATTATGACAGAAAGTACTTGGGAAACCCTAGGAAGGCTTGCTATGGTTCCTTCACTAGGAAAAATAGGGTTGTTTAAAGGAAAAATGGTAACTCTATGTGGCAGGATTACTCAGATAGATATGAGTACCCATGGAGCTTCGATAGAGGAAGAATTTGAATTTATTAAATTTATTGAGGACTATGCCCCATTTCCATCTTTGTTAGGCAAGATTTAGATTGAAAAAGACTAGATCTAGAGAAAAGAAGAAAAGGAAGCCCTAGAATAGAAGAAGCAAAAACTCATGGAATTTACGACTAGAAAGATCGCCTACTTGATGGAAGAACAAGAGAACAGATCTAAGATATTGAACATGAGGGACTTGGATGTCTAAGCTATAAGAGAATTAGAGTAACCAAAGAAGACCTAAATACCTAATCCATATGATGAAGGTGTATTACCCTTGGATCTGAAGAAAGAATCTCAGCATCGTGAGGTGACTATGTCGAGAGAACATAAGGATCATAATGGAAAAAGGATGACCAAGATGAAGCTCATTGGGAAGAAGGCTAGGAAGCTAAGTAAGAAGAGGGACAAGATTGAAAAGTTACATAAGATTCCTAAGGAAACTTTGCAGAAGGAAAAATCACAGGAATTTAGCATCGTTGGGATCTCAGAACAACAACATACGACACTTCGTCATGGCGAAGCAATATAGCCATTGGACCGATATACCTGTTTGAATTCCACCCTGAATGGATAGAAAAGAATTAAAGGATCACCACTAGACTGTTGGACCACGCCATAATGGATGGATCAACATTCATGAAAGCTTCATACCCGTTGCAAGAAGAATGTTGATGAATTTCCTATTTAGCTCGTCGCGCCGTGCCTGAAGAACACTTTTTCCAACTGAAAAATCAAAGCCCACAGAACTAGTGATTGTTTATAGTGATCATTGCAAGCAGATTTTTCATCCTAGTGCAACATTTTGAGATCATCGTGACCCCGATTATCTTTCCTGAGTGAGTATGTCTGATGAGCTCACCGAACTTGAGGAATCTGTCACAGAGGTCCTTCTCGATTTAATGACTAATAGAGTCATGTTAGAAAGAAGAATGTCCATCAGAGTTCAAGCATCATCGATGAGAGGAGTGCAAGCCTCCCCGTCAACTGCTCAAGCAGGAACATCTTGACCCGGCATAGAAAGAAGAACTAAGCATAAGGACGACATAGCCAATGAGAAGTTAGTGCCATCCATCCTACCAGCTTACATACCCCCTTTGAGCAGTGAGATTAACAAGGAAAGTGTCCCTAGATACTTTGAATACACCCTAGTCACTGCATATCTACCGAAAGGAGTACGTACCTACCGCACAAATCAAGACAAGGTTACAACGTTGAAGTTTTGCAACTTCAACCTAGGGGACCATAAAGCTTACAACATGCTCACCCTGTATAAGTACTTAATGAGAGCTAAGAGAAAAAATTCGAAGCTCATCCCTTAGTAATGGACGATGAACCTCGCATAGTCTACTTTGCTCAATGTTATGAAAATACCGCATTTTGGCAGACACCAGGAGGTGAATGCTTGTGAAAAATTGATGCTAGAAAGTTACCAAAAAGGATACATGTGGTTATATCGTCACATAACTATTGATATGGTGATGATCAATAGGATCACTAGGCTTAGCATGTAGGGCCCTGATCCCCATGAGTACTATCCTGAAAAGACCGCAGATTGTGCTCTTGCGCGGAATATCAAAGAAGCCTATGGCGATGTTGAGAAAGGCGCGAGAGGCTATAAGGTATCTTCTATTGAAAGTGGCACAATGTTCCTCACATGCCAACTGATTGCAGGGAAGTTGGTATGCAAGAATCGACCAACACAAGTATCTGGGTTTGTAGTTGACCTCGCAGGAAAGTGCGCAAAAGGACTACAGATGAACTGAGCGAAGTACCTGGTGAATCAACTGGAGATTGACTATAGAGAAGCCTAGGATTAGGGGCATGAATTATATTTTAGCTGGCTCCTGATATTGATCAATTTTTTTGCATGGGAGCTACCAGAAGGCACAACCTTCCCGAACCTTGATTCCTTTGAGCCACTAGCTGTGAAATTCAGTACATTATGGTACTCGAATGACATGAGAAAGCAATGGAAATCAATTGTCATTTTCCACACGTACTATAACCAATTGAAAGAATCCATAAGGAGGGAACCTCACATAACCCTGAACACTTTAAATAGATTCCGACCTCTAATAAAGTTTAGCTTGGACTGCCACTTTATATACCTAACCCCACGCGCTGATGAGCACCAGGAACAACCTCAATCCTATTATAAGATGACATAAGAAGACCTAGAAGAGATTACCAAGGAATGGTCGGTGGACCTCGTTTTAGTAGACCACACAGAAATGTCTGACATCGACAACCCTGAAACTATGCAGGATACACCTGGGCTGAGTAAGACAAAGAAAGAAAAACTGACGAGGAAGACTGAAGAATTATAGGATGTTGATAGCCTATCTGTAAGGATGGCTTCCATTACACAATATGAAGAAGGTGATACAGAAACTCATAAAGTTGAAGTACCACCGCCTTGCGATGAAGAAGACTCATCGAAGAAAAGGAAGGTCTCACCTATGAAAACTTCCTCTAGAAAGAAACCAAGAACCCCTGTAACCAAGATGCAAACTTCCCTCAAATTGGATGACTTTGATTTCATTATTGCAGTGGTCAATGATGCTTCAAAGGAAATCATAGAGAAGTAGGAGGTGAAGCAGGAACAAATGTATAGCCAAATTGAGATCGCGCTCCATGTATAGAAAGCACTCCAGTCTAGCCAAGCAGTCTCTATTACACCTCTGCCAGAAGGAACAACAGAAGTTGGAGATGAATCCGTTCAGCTCATAAATATTGATAATGCAGTTGAAGTACACCTTCGACATGCTCAAGAAGAAAAAGTGCAGGCCAACTAGGCCCTCAAGAAAGCACAAGAGGAAATTATTGAACAACGCCAAGTCGTGCAACAAGAGAAGAATGCTCTCCAAGAAATATTTGAAGAAGACAGATCGAAGATCCAAAAAGAGAAAGAGCAACTTCTCACAAAGTAGATAGGAATTGAAGAAGCAGTCAACAGATAATTTTTCTTTGTGATCGTATTAGAGCAGGATACCGAAGAGTCCATAGAGCGCCAAGTGACGAAGCTGGCTGAAGTTATTCAACAACTTCAACAAAGGGTTGTGGAATTAGAGCTTCATACCATACCACAGACTTCGCAAGAAGTGCGTGACCAATCAGAATTGAATGCTCAGAGCGTAGTTGAGAGGATTAAAACACTTGTTGCAGAATGTAAACAACTAATTAGAAGAAGAGTGCAGATATATGAACAACTATCTGAAGACACATAGTTGAAGAAATTTTTGTCCCAACTCCAGGAAGAAAAGAAACACATAGATACAATATAGGCACATATTAATCTCCTTTCACCCATCGAGAGGATGAAGAGATTTGAGGAACAATGCACTACCCAACAACTCATTCTTAACATGCAGAACAGAGTGATGGAATTCACCCAGAAACTCCAGCCAGGCCAAGAGGCGACCTACCTACTATTTGAAGAAATTAAAGGCCAAGGAACACTACTAGAACAAGTAGTTGTTACAGTCGAGAAACAAATAGAAGGATATATCAGTGAAGCGATTGTTTAAGAATTTGTTGAGAAAGAAGCAGTAGCACAGAGACAAGTCGAAGTAGCTTGAGCCAAGCTCGAGACTTTTGAGGAAAACTTACCCAGACCTGAGTGACTCGGGATGAGACACAGGTGAGTGTTGGGGTCATGTTGGCACTTGAGCAAGTTTTGAGGAGCACTCGGTCATATTTGACCGTTTTTGGGACTTTGACAGCTTGTCAAAGATGGAGTGCAATGCGAAGTGGAAATCATGGAAGCTAGACCCCTTTTTGGGTCCTTTTTTGGTTTTGGGGGATAATGTAATGGGATTGGGATGTCAACCCATGGGTTTACCCATGTTTAGGCCTATTTTGTATATATATATATATATATATATAGATGTCTAGGCCATATAGAGAGGGAGTGGATGATATATCTATGTGATATAGGCTAAGTGCCAAGGGTTGAATCTGTGTGAACAAGGCTTTGTGCATTTTATGTAAGGCTTGTAGAGCCAAGTGAAAGTCCCTATGAGAGACTGTATAAGGCTTTGTGTTGTAGTGCATGGAAGAAGGATCTAGCGAGCTGGGCAGATATTATGTCCTATGGGAAGAGGGATTTAGATGGATCTGTGTTGTAACTTGATTAACTGAAGCTAATAAGGAAGAAGACTGTATGGACATAGCCCTAGGGTAGGGGTGAACCATGGTAAATATGTGTGTTTTTCTCTATGCCTCGACCTGATGTGATTGTCTCTTTCTTTGCTAAGTTATTTTGATGTATTTAGATAGATCTATTTATGCTTCGTGCTTCTGAGATATGAATGAATATTAGTTCTGGTATGTAATATGCTTATTTCTTGATATGTTGAATCTAATCTATCTCATTGTGGCTAAGTGTTGGATTATCTAAAATATAATTACATATTGCGATGCTCTGTGCTATCTGTGAAGTATCATGAGGGTTGAATATTGATGAGTAATCTATGCTAGGTAATTGCTAAGTGTTATAATCACAGATCTGTGTCCCATATAAGGTTGCAGATACCTGAGTCTTGCAACCACCCCTACCTCTACCTTGGTTGATACTTCATTTTCTTAGTAGGTGTTGTCGAAAGGGTTGATCGTTAGGGTTTTGTTGGTGCGCTATTGTAGCGTTGAACCCTGGGTCTACCCCTGTGCCAACATTGAGAAAAGTATCCCCCTAGATTCTTCTTTAATCCCTTTTCAGACTCTCTAAAATCAAAAATATTGTCGAGCGATCTTGTTGCACTTCATGCTTGCTAAACTCGAATTTGAAGGGACATATTTCTGGCGGTAGTTTACCCCTTTTTCAGTCCAGATGACTAATTTTACGAATAAAGGTATTCTCTAGGAACTTTGGTTCACTATACGAGTATTCTCTTGCATAAGTTTAACCCTTTTTCGGGCTCGAGGGACTAAATTTTCAAAAAAGGAACATTCTCCTTGGTTTTGGTTTATCTCTTTTTCAGGCCTTGGAGATTACTTATGAAAAAGGAACCCCCCAGAGTCCATAGTTAAGATCTTTTCAGACTCCCTAAATATGAAAAGATCGTCGAGTGACCTTGTTACTTCACACTTGTTAAATTGGTCCAAAAGAACATCTACTTGGCATGCGTTTAACCCTTTTTCTAGCCTGTAGATTATTGTGAAAAAAGGTACGTCTCGGGAGATTCATCTCACCAAGAGAGTTCTCCTTAGTTATATTTTATACTTTTTTAGGATAAGGAGACTAAAGCTAGAAAAAGGATGTGAGTCCATAGTTAAGGTCTTTCCAAACTCCTTAAAATTGAAAAGATAGCCGAGTGATCTTGTATTTGTCACACTCGTTAAAATGGTTTTGAAAAGACGTCCTTTCGATGAAAGTTTATCCGTTTTTTGAGCCGATTGGACTAATTGCGAAAAATGTACTCCCTGGAGTCTTCTTTTTGCGTTTTTTTAGACTATCTAAATGTGAAAAAACCATTGATCTTTCCTTAAAACATTTACATGGAAGGAGTTTTGTCATCATTCTTAATCACATTGTGGGTCTTATCTTTACATCTTTGGCCTATTGTCAACTCCATGTTTCTCTCAATTGAACCTTTAAAGCATTCCTTATACGCAAGCCTTGCATCATGTTTTGCCTCTCTGATCTGACACCTTGACCCATGGAGGAATTTTCCCCAAGTTTCCTTATCCTACACATGTCTCCTTGCCTCGAGCATCAGTATGTTCCATGCACTTGGAACTAGTTTTATTTCTTGTGACACTCGTTCCTCCTTTGTAATGTAGCATTATTTTATTCTTTTTCAATCTTGTTAAAAAATTGAAAAAAGACAAAAAAAATCAAATATTCCAAAAAGATGAGATGAGAAATATACATTCTTTTTTCAGTAGCAAGATAGTCACCCTTGGACAAAGAATATCCTTATGTTTGTTCTCCAAGCATTGGGATCTAGTATGACCTTATTAATTTATTATTTCTACATAAATTTGTGTCCTCCTTCGTTTGGTTACTCTTCCAAACATATGGAGAGTTTGTGGTGTCTCCTACATCACAGACTTATGTCAATGTTACATTGCCTAATTCTAATCATCTCTCATGATTTTTCCAAGGGAAGTCTTATCCAACCCGAGTCATCCATTCTACATCTTATCTCTTGAATTTCATGAGTCATCCATCACGTAAGTCATGTCAAGTCTGGATTCAAAATCGATGAAGTTTTCTTCCTAATCATTGAGATCCTCCAGTATTTTCTCGACGACTTGTCGAAGACCTCATAGTAGTGAGTCTTACACTCTTATTATACTCCTACATAAGCTATTGAATATCTTGAAGTTGTTTCTCTAGCTATGAAGCCCTCATATTTGGCCACAAGATGATTCTTCGTGACGATGCATATTGTATTGTATTCAAATATCATCGAATGATTTTGAGATGTAGATCCATTGTGTATTGCTCGCAGCTACAATTTATATAGACAATTATATGACATGGATATGAAGTGTACTTGATTGGAATCCATGATTAGTTCATCCCTATCATGGTGGATTAGGTTCCTAACAAGGTGAATTACAATGGAAGGACACCAAGAGAAAATAAGGGTCATTGATCGAAGTAAATAGTTGATAAAAAGGGTCTAATGAGCTATATGGAAAGCACCTAGTCAGAGTTGCATCATATAGCATTGGTGATGGTAAGCCACATGGATTCCATGTGGAAACGAGGTGGAATGTAGTCACTAAAATCTTGAAACCTTTGATAGGATGTAACGTTTGATCTATAGCTCGATTTTGAGCATGGTGAAACTGATTGGAAATCTCTCGATGAGCATAAGACAATGGTACTCTTAAGAGGAGGTTTTGAGATGATTAAGGAAAAGTGAATTTTTAATACCATGCCCCTTAAAAAGGTAATTAATGGGTTGGGTGTATTACAAAGTGATATCAGGCTGAGCTACAACAATAGGCCTGGATGGGACATAAACTAGTCCCAGGACTGTTGTAACAAGACCAAGACAAGCATGTTAGAAAGAGTTCCTCTACATTGGAAACGTTTATCTATTATATGCACAAGCTCCTTAATTGAATTTTTTGGGGGGAATTTCTTACAATAAAAAAGTTACATGTTGATTTGCAGTAGAAGGATGATATTGTTTCTTTATGATATCTACTCCTACAGGAGTTGGAATATGCTAAAAAGAACTAATGGTTGAACCTGATCATGAACCAATGAAAATTGAAAATTCTTGTTAAGGTCTTCTTAGGCCCAAAGGGTTGTTGTTTATATGAGGACTAAGACCCTTACGAAAATTTCCATGTTTCTATAACTCCTCATGCCTAGGGGACTGATGAAAATTGTAAGGTCGCTTTACTTGACCTATAATGAATGAAAATTGTTGTTGCAATAACCTAGCTAAGAAAATAAAAGGGAGTCTGTTAGAATGTTTCTAGTCCTCATGGAAGAGGTGAAATGATATGATCATATGAGAACTTTTATAATCTCACAAATACAAGAATGTATATACCTATTCACCTAAAATATTTCATATGTAAGTGAATGCAAAAGGAAAATAGTCAAAACATGTTTGCAATGTAGGCATTGGTAAAATGCTTGGTGCACGATGATATGCTGGAATGAATATGGAAAATATTGACCATGCATATAGACTTCATATAGTCTATTGTGGGATGTAAGATATGGTTATTTCATATATCATATGGTTGGTAGTGATATCATTATAGCAGAATAATTAAAATGTGTTGATTAAGGTTGGTTCTCATTGATGTCAACCCTTGAAGAAAGTTCGATATCGATTTTTGGTAGCACAAAGATTTGGGTAATGGACCCAAGGTTGTTTCATGTATAATGGTATGATTTTTTATATATTTGCAGGTAATACTATTCTTTATGGATAGTACATGTCATTCCATTTCAGGGGGTATGTGGAACGTCACATAACTCCTAACGGTTTGAGAGTTATGGCCTTATGAAGTTGGAGGACCCTCATATGCAGGATTCAAGCCCTAAAAGGTAAAAGAAGTCAAATATCTTGTAAAGAAGAAATTATTATTTAAATGGTAAAGAAAAGTGACAAAGTCAAGGAGGATTAATTAAATAATAAAATGAAGTGACAAAATCAAAGAAGATTATAAAGTGAGGTGACAAAGTCAAGGAGGAATATTTAAATGATAAAGAAATGGAGAACTTTCTAATTATGGAAAGTGGTTAACCCTAAAAT
>JZKD02S1698123.1:130218-210560 GCA_000966675.3 Picea glauca | reverse complement strand
CGTGTCATTAAGTACAAAAATAATTTGAAAGAACATTTTGCATATAAATCAAAACTAATTACCTCATGTGTTTTCCAAGATCATATATAACTTGTTTGACATTGTTGTCAAAGTCATTTGGGAGAGATAGTGGTAGAACGTACTGTAACAAAAAAATGAATCGTTAATTGTTTCGACCAAAGTAGACAAAAAAAATAAAAAACTTAAAAGATGTATAAGGCCAATATATATAAATATGTATACCAAAAGTAATACCGTAATGAAGGTATGCCAATCATGTGTTTTTACCCCACCAAATTCACCTTTATTCGTTAAGATATTATTTATGTTTGAGGAAAAACCCGTGGGAACTTTAATTCTTTGAATGACCTCTTTTACATCATTGCTTTGTTTCTCTGTTAATAACCATGGAAGGTTATTTTGGTCTAGTACTCCATCTGATCTATTTGAGTATCAGATCACACTTCGCATTGCATGATTGGCTTCCTGAATGTCAGTACAAATTTTGACAATTTTTTCTTTGTCCCTCCTACCATCTATGATTCACCATAATGTTTATGTCACATTCTTCCCGATATGCATTGTATCAAACAAATGAGCTATTTTTAGCTCCTCGTAGTAGGGAAACCTCATTAATTGAGTGGGATAACATTTCATTCCTCGTAGAATCCCATTATTAAAACTTTCATGATGGTGGCCTTCGTGAATCATAAAAGAAATCACAAAAATAATTATCCAATACGGTAAAATAAATTCAATGATTAAAATAAAAATTCAAACATGAACTATGATACATAAAGAAATTGAGTACCTTGACAATTTCTATTATATTCCAACCTCCATATGTGAGGTGTCATTGTTCGTGGTTTTAAACCAGTCTCTTCTTTCTCATTGAAAAGATGTTTTTCAGTAGTACGATACCTATGGTTTTTAGGGAGGAGGTGCCTATACTCATCAAACACCACATTTCCTAAACTTTTTGAATGACAATACTTCATCTTAGGACCACACACTACACATGCAAATTTACCCTTTGTTTGAAGACCTGCAACAAATGGATTAATGTCAATTATACGATGAGATTATTTAAAAGCTAAGCATGTTGCATGATATCATTAAAACATTTTATAGTATTAAAGAGAAATATTAGAATTCTACATACCAAAAAAATGTGTTAGTCCTGGGGCATCATGAATTGTCCATAAAAGTATTCCACAGAATTTAAATTTCTTCTCCCCGATTGGTTTGCAGATATTATACATTGTGATGCCAGCCCATAACTTTAGTAGCTCGTTGATAAGAGGCTCAATATATACATTCATATATTTAACCTAGTACTTACCTAATTGTTTGAAATTACACATAATTACTATAACCATGATATCATGTATATATAAGTAAATAAATAAACAAAATATATTATGCAAAAAATGAAACAAATGAAAATGTTACATTCAAAAAATTAATGTAAACAAATACCTGGAACAATCATTGTCAACATTATGTGCTCACTCTTTATTGACATCCAAGGAGGAATGTTATTGTTGATAAAAAAATTAGGCCACACTAAATAAATAGATCTAAGCTCTCTGAATGGATTAACATCGTCAGATGCCAATGAAAGCCTAACATTATGAGGTTCATCTTTGAAATATGCCCATTTTCCCTCAATTTACCTAAATGCAGAACCATCAGAAGGCATTCAAAGAAAACCATATCCACTTCTATTACGTGCATGGTAATCCATAAATTGTTCTATAATTTCACACCTGAACAATCACTGAAAACGTGCAATTATGGGAATATGACGAAGAAACTTTCGATGCACCCTTTTTGTTACTTGATCAGTTAGATATCTACTAATAAGACATTGCAGACATTCTTTTTTCGAAGCATGTTGTCCATAATATATAATATGATCATTAGGACATGGATCTATAGTTTGATAATCCATTCCAATGTCTTTCATAATGGCATGCAAACCTCGATATGTGCGAGGTAAAATATTTGACGATGGTAACAAAAATTCACCTAACAATCTAAAAAATAACAAATAACTAGTTAATGTAAATAATATTAATCATAAAAATTGCATTCTTATTTTACACATTAATTAATACAAAAAAATAGAAAAAAATCAACATTTATGTATAATATGAGATGAAACATATTACATACCTTGAGATCTGTTTCATACAAGTGTTCGACAAATTATTCATAACCTTTACGTTCACTTGCAGGAATGCAGAAGAGAGAAGATTTTCTCTTGATCCATCATAAAGTCATTTATTTTCATTTTCTAATAGAGGTTCATCATAAATACCACCATTGTCCCCATCCTCATCCAGCTATGAAAAAAATTCTTGGATCATTTGATTTGTCCCATCACCTTCTTCCACTGATTTTTGATTTGTCCCATCACCGTATCATTTGATTTGCCTCTCAAAGAAATTGTTGGTGGCCGAAGTGAAATCCTCTTAATCAGATGTGGGTTATGAATCTGAGTCAGAGACAGAAATGGGAAGATGAATCATTGATTCGGAACCCAGTGCCACCATTGCTACCACTAAGCTCCAACCTGGTGAACCAGATGAGCCAGAAGAAGGAGAGCACCTTTTCCATTCATAGATGTGGGTAAAAGGAACCCCGCTGCACTTTATCATTGATAGCGGTAGCCAAAAGAACCTCATCTCAGTAGAGTTCATCAAGAGGTTGGGCCCGTCAACAATGTCGCACCCGCAACCCTACACCATTGGATGGCTCCACCAAGGAAGTGATCTTCGCGTCAGCCAAAAATGTTGACTGTCATACAACATCAAGTCCTTCAAAGACGAGGTATTGTGTGATGTTGCTCCTTTCAAAGTTTGTAATGTTCTTTTGGACCAACCTTATTTATGGAAACATCATGCTATATAGGAGTCTAGGCCTTGTAGTGTTATTATTACTTTGAGCAGGAAATTGTACAGGATACTCAAGGCAGTCCCTCCTAATGCTATTTCCTTGATCTCTACCAAGAAATGCAAGAAGGTCATCTCTTAGATCGGGAAATTTATATTCTTCGTGATTTGCTCTCAGAGTAAGAGAAATATCACAGCCACATATAGGGCCTCTGTGACCAATCTATCCACACAATAGAAGCAAGTGGATAAGGTCATGGAAGAATACTCAAATATCTCCCCCTCTCCTACCGGGGTACCTATACACTGCAAGGTCAAGCATTCCATCGATCTGACCCCAGGCGCATCGCTACCCAATGGGTTGGTCTACCATCACCCTTTGTTAGAAAACGAGGAGATCAAGAGGAATATCCAAGAAATTCTCCACAAGGGGAACATTCGTCCCATCTCATCACCTTGTGGGAGCCCAATCATACTAGTGCAGAAGAAAAATGGGACCTGGCGACTATGCATTGATTACTAGGCCCTGAATAAAATCACATTTTGGAACTGGTACTCGATTCCATGAATCGATGACCTCCCTGATCAAATCAAGGGGGACAAATACTTTAGTAAGATTGATCTAAAGTATGGATAACATCAGCTCCCAATAGAACATACAGATGTATAGAAGACCTCCTTCAAGTCAAAAGAAGGTATTTTTAAATGGTTCATCATGCCCTTTGGTTTGACAAATGCTCTATCAACCTTTATGAGGGTGATGGACGATATCCTATGAATTTTAACTAGTACTTTTGTAGTGGTGTATCTGGATGACATCCTCGTCTACAACAAGACTTGGGCAGGACACTTGCATCATATTCAACAGGTTTTTCACACCTTGTGGTAGCACAATCTATATGTAAACTAGGAAAAATGCTCCTTCGCCATGGACATGGTCCATTACTTAGGCTATATCATTAATAAACATGGTGTGCATGTGGATCCAGCCAAGATCCTCATCATTTGTGACTAGCCAACCCCAACCACACTCACTGAGATTTAGAGCTTCTTGGGCCTTGCCAATTTCTATCGCAGGTTCGTGTTGGGATTCTCTCATATCGCATGGGCCCTCAGCTAAGTAACCAGGGGTGGCGACAAGGAAAACATTGTGTGGGGACTTTACCAACAATAAGACATCAATGAATTGAAGCAAATTTTGTGCTCATCCATAGCAATTTCATTATCGGACCTGCAACATCCCTTTGATATCGAGACAGATGCTTCAGACTATGTTGTGGGCGTCATTCTCACTCAACATGACCACCCCGTGGCGTATCATAGTGAGACACTATCAGATGTTGTATGTAAGTACCCTACTTATGAAAAATAAATGTACTCCATTGTGAAATTATGCCGCCAGTGGAGACATTACATTCTAGGGAAGGAGACAGTCATTCACACTAATCAAAAGTCACTACAGTTCATGCAGACCCAAGGAAAGTTGCAAAATGACTGCCATCAAAAGTGGTCCACATACTTACAATAGTTCCACCTCAACATCAAGTATAAAATAGGAATCCCCAACTGAGTTGTTGATTTCCTCATCCGACCGCCATTTGTGGTAGTCACCACAGTGCTATAATCTTGCGGCCATGAGACCTCTAGATGGCCCCACCTCTATGAGACAGACCATGACTTATGCACCACCTACCAAATGTTGGGAGAAAACTTAGTGGTCGCTAATTTCCAACTTCAGGATGGGTTGTTGTGCCATTTGGACCATCTCTGCATTCCATAAAGAGAGTGCGCGAAGCTGATCTGGGAAGCTCAATATAGTCGGGTGGTAGACACTTTGGCATCGAAAAGACAATGGAAGTGCTACAAAAACATTTCTACTGGCTGAAAATTCAACAGGATGTCGGCAAGTATATCAGGTCCTCCACCTCCTGTGCTATTGCAAAACCAACCACTAAGAAAAGGGCCTGTACACCCCTCTTCCTACTCATTACAAGTCGTGGGAATCCATATCCATGGACTACATGTCAAGTCTCTCATCCACCAAGAAGGGCAATGACTGTGTTTTTGTGGTTGTTGATCATTTTTCCAAGATGGAAATTTTTTCCGCCTCCAAGAAGAACATCACTGCATAGCTCACTGCCAAGATATTATTTGAACATGTCTGGGTGCACTTTGGGATCCCACAAACCATTATCTTAGATTGGGACAGTCGGTTCCTCAGCACATTCCGGTCAAGCCTCTAGTCACTACTGGTTACCAAGCTCACCAAATCCACTGCCTTCCACCGCCAGAGACATGGCCAAACTGAGGTCATCAATTGGATGATTGTACATATCATGTGCATGTACAATTCCAAGAACCCCCACACATGGGATGAGAATCTTCCCTATGCCCACAATAGCTACAACCGAGCCCTGCATACCTCAACTGGACACAGCCCCTTTCAGGTGGGATTTGGATTCCAGCCATTGGGCCCCATGGATGTTGCACTACCCCTACTGAACAACTAGACAAACTCATCTCCTGCTCCACCAGAATATGAAAAAGCCACCTGGTTCATTGAGAGGATCCATCACATTCGCTAACAGGTTCAGGATATTTTACAGAAGTCCAATGCCAAGTAAAAGTAGCACCATGATCAACACCAGGTGCCACATAAGTTTCAGGTGGGAGAAAAATTTGGTCACACTTGCAGAAAGAACGCCTTACAGGGCCCCATCAGAATCTTCTCCCATTTTGGTATGGACCGTACACCATCACCAAGGTTGTGGGTAACAATTCTTTTGCACTCAACATTCCCCATTTCCTTGGCCTGCACCCAGTCTTCAACATGGCTCTCCTTCAGCCATATTTCCCATCATTATTGGACACCTCAGAGATAGCAGATAAATTGAGACCAACAGAGCTCAACCTTGACTCCATGCAATAGACATCCAGTGATCAGATTGTAGACACACATATTGTTAACCAGATGAGCCAGAAGAAGGTCAATGCCTTTTCCATTCGTAGATGTGGGTAAAAGGCACCCCGTTGCACTTCATCATAGATATCGGTAGCTAGAATAACCTCATCTCAATAGAGATTATCAAGAAGTTGGACTTGCCGACAAAACTAAACCCGCAACCTTACACCATTGGATGGCTCCTCCAAGGAAGCGATCTCCATGTTAGCCAACAGTATCATCTATAGTACAACATCAAGCCCTTCAAAGATGAGGTATTGTGTGATGTTACTCCTCTTGAAGTTTTTAATGTTCTTTTGGGCCAACCCTATTTATGGAAATGTCATGTTTTATATGAGTTTAGGCCTCATAGCATTAATATTAATTTGAGTTGGAAATTGTACAGAATACCCAAGTAGTCCCTCCTAGTTCTATTTCCTTGATCTCTGCCAAGAAATGTAGGAAGGTCATCTCTCAGACCATAAAATTTGTCTTCTCCATGATTCGGTCTCAAAGTAAGAGAAATATCGTAGCCACATCCAGGGCCTCTGTGACCGATCTCTCCACACAACAGAAGCAAGTGGATAAGGTCATCGAAGAATACTCATACATCTTCTACTCTCCTATAGAGGTACCTCTGCATTGCAAGGTCAAGAATCCCATCGATTTTACCCCTAGCGCACTGCTACCCAATTGGTCGGTCTACCACTTATCTCTATTAGAAAAAGAGGAGATCAAGAGGAAGATCCAAGAACTGCTCCATAAGGGGCACATCCTTCCCAACTCATCACCTTGTGGGAGCCCAATCGTACTGGTGCAGAAGAAAGACGGGACCTGGAGACTCTGCATTGATTACCGGACCCTAAATAAAATCACATTCTGGAACTGGTACATGATTCCCTGAATCGATCACCTCCTTGATCAACTCATGGGGGGGAAATACTTTAGTAATATTGATCTGAATTTTGTCTACCATCAAGTCCCAATAGAAAATACATATGTATGGAAGACCGCCTTCAAGTCAAAAGAAGGTCTTTTTGAATGGTTGGTCATGCCCTTTGGTTTGACAAATGATCCAACAACCTTTATGAGGATGATGGACGATATATTGTGACCTTTCACTAGTAATTTTTTAGTGGTGTATCTAGATGACATCCTCATATACAACAAGACTTGGGCGGAACACTTACAACATATTCAACAGGTTCTGCACACCCCGTTGTAGCACAAACTATATGCAAACTTGGAAAAATGCTCCTTTGGCATGTAGAGGGTCCATTACTTAGTCTACATCATTTATTAACATGGTTTGCATGTGGATTCAGCAAGGATCCATCTCATCCATGACTGGCCAGCCCCAACCATACTCACTGAGCTTCGGAGATTCTTGGGCCTTGTTAATTTCTATCGCGGGTTCGTGTTGGGATTCTCTCATATCGCATGGGCCCTCAGCCAAGTAACCAGGGGTGGCGGTAAGGAAAAATTTGTGTGGGTCCTATCCCAACAACAAGCCTTCGATGACTTGAAGAAGCGTTTGTGCTCATCCCCGGTAATTTCATTACCAGACCTGCAACATCCCTTTGAGATCGAGACAGATTCTTCAGACTATGTTGTGGGCGTCATTCTCAATCAACATGGCAACCCCATGGAATATCATAGTGAGACACTATCATATATTTTCCATAATTACCCTACTTACGAAAAATAAATGTACTCCATCATGCAAGCATGTTGCCAATGGAGACATTACATTCTGGGGAAGGATACAACCATCCACATTGATCACAAGCCACTACAGTTCATGCAGACCCAAGGAATATTGCAGAATGACTGCCATCATAAGAGATCCACATACTTACATCAGTTCCACCTCAACAACAATTATAAAATAGGAAGCACCAACCGATTTGTTGATTTCCTCAACCGACCTCCAGTCACGGAACTCACCACAATGCTAGACTCTTGTGACCGTGAGACCTTTGGATGGCCCCACCTCTATGAGATAGAACCTGACTTCTCCACTACCTACCAAATGTTGGGAGAAAACTCAATGCTCACTAAGTTCCATCTTCTGGACGGGTTTTTGTGTCATCTGGGCCATCTCTGCATTCCATCAAGTGAGCTCATGAATATTATTTTCGAAGCTCACTACAGTCGGGTGGCATGACACTTTGGCATCGAAAATACATTGGCAGTTCTGCAAAAAAAATTCTATTGGCCTAAAATTTCACAGGATGTCAACAAGTATATTAGGTCCTGCACCGCCTATGCTATTTCCAAACCGCCCACTAAGAAATAGGGCATGTACACTTCTTCATACTCCTAACAATCCATGGGAATCCATCTCCATGGACTACATATCAGGCCTCTTGTCCACCAAGAGGGGAAATGACTGTGTTTTTGTGGTTGTTGATCACTTTTCCAGGATGGAGATTATGCTCGCCTGCGAGAAGCACATCACTGCAAAGGCCACTCCCAAGATCTTATTTGAATGCATTTGGGTACACTTTGGGATCCCACAAACAATTTTCTCACATCGGGACAAACGGTTCCTCATCACATTCTGGTCGACCCTTTGGTCATTGTTAGATACCAATCTCACCAAATCCACTACCTTCCACCCCCAGATAGATGGAGAAAATGATGTCATCAATCGGATGATCGTATATATCATGTGCATGTACAATTCCAAGCACCCCTGCACATGGGATGAGAGTCTTACAACCAATGTCCAACATAGCTACAACCAATCCCTCCATAGATCAACTGGACATAGCCCCTTTCAGGTAGGGTTGGGATTCCAACCATTGGGCCCCATGGATGTTGAACTACCCCTGGAGAAAACCTCAGCCAACTAGTCTCCTACTCCACCATAAGCTGAAAAATCCACCCAGTTAATTGAGAGTATCCATCACATCCACCAACAGGTTTAGGATATTTTACATAAGTCCAATGCCAGGTACAAGCAACACCATGATCAACACAGGGTGCCACACAATTTTTAGGTGGACGAAAAAGTTTGGTTGCACTTGCAGAAAAAATTCTTTACAGGGCCCCATCAGAAGCTTCACCCACTCTGGTATGGGCCATACACCATAACCAAGGTTGTGGGTGGCAATGCTTTTGTTCTCAAAATTTCCCCTTTCCTTAGCCTGCACCTAATCTTCAACGTGGCTCTTGTTTGGCCATATTTCCTACCATTATTGGACACCTTAGAGATAGCAGAGCAGTTGACACCAACTGAGCTCAACCCTGATTGCATGCAACAAGAATCCCATGATCATACTTTGGACACACAAATCAAGGTCACCTGACAACAAAGGATCCATCTTTATCAAGTTGTTAAAGCAGGGAAACTCCTACACCAAGGCTAGTGGCTCACAGGGGGCCAAATTCAGTAGAAATTTCCTCATCTTATGGGGTAGCTCAACACAATGGAGACCATTTCTTCCTAAGGGGAGAGGATTGATCCATATGGATTTTGGTACCCTCCCAACTATTCGAACTAGTTCATTTTGGTATTTTTCTAGTTTGGAAATTTGTTTTCCTAGTTTTTTGGTCCCTGACTTGTAGGGTTGTTTTGAGGCCCTAAACATCATTTTTAGGGCTTGCCACAATCGAAAATGCACTTCAATACGGTGCAATAAAATGTGTATTCCTCAGATAGACCTTTCCAACAGACTATCGTGTGCCTAAAATGGAGATTGTATGCAAGCGTTATGACCTTGGGAAGTTTATGTACTAACTTACTCAAACGGGGCCCACTTTACTTTTGGCGCTTCATCTCCTAGGGTTAGGTTTTTGGATGTCTAGGGTTTTTGGCATTCATGTTTATTGTAAAAATTCCTTCTGAGCCTCATTGTAATCATCTTCTTGCGAATGAGTGTAGTCATCACATATCTTCTCAAAGATAAGTTGCCACCATTCTAGCAAGCTTGTTTTTTGTTGCATTTTAAAGTTTCAGCTTATTTCCTTATTGAATAGAAAACCAGTTTTATTGTATCTTTGTTATTTTGCGTTAAGAATATTTTAATAATTTGTATTCATTTCGTTTTGCTCATAAAATTTGTATCAGTGGTATCATATATTTCCACTCTGTGTCGTCTTGATGCATATCCCCAACGAGGCTAGGGTACAAATAATTGGTCTAGAGCTTGTTTCTCTTGAGGACAAAAGCTCTCGCACGCCTAAATGACCTCTCATGGTAGGAGAAAAGAAAGATGAAGGGATAGGGGATCCTTAAAAAATGTTTCTTGAGGAATCCCTCACACAATAGAGGAACGAGATGATGGATAGTTTCACGCAAATTCTTTGGCGACTACCAACAGGCGATGCATCTTCCTCAAGCGGAGGCGTGACCCCCTTCAAGGTACAAATCAACTTCGATATTCCTATATTTGAAGGTCAGATAGACACAGATGTTGTATACAAGTGGTTGAATATACTAGAAGGGTATTTTTATGTCCATAACTTTTCAAATAGAGAAAAAAATACTTTTTCACTCCTCAAAGTCGTTCCCCATGTCAAAGATTAGTGGGAAACTTTCTGTGAGCAAAAGGGTATAGAGGAACCCACATTATTTACAGTCACGGCCACTTGGGAATCCTTCATGGATTCTATTAAGCAACAATACTACCCTGTCGGACGTTATGAGGACTTGTATACCAAATGGACCATACTATGGCAAGAAAGAGACCAAGCAGTGCTAGATTTCACAAATATCATCCATACCCTACGCACCAAGTTGGGTATCAAAGATTGAGAGAAATATATGGTGCTCTACGTAGATACATCCAAACCAAAATGGAATTTCTAGACATCTCGTCCTTGGGATAAGCCTATCGATATGTCATCAAAATTGAGAAAAATCTCAAACAAAAGATGTGCCAATTTGGTGTTGGGAACCCCTCGCAGCAAAAACCATGAAAGGGCGGCCCCAACCTACAGAACAAAGGACAGAGAAAAGATGGAAAGTATTAGGACAACCAGTCGAAGCCTCAAGAAAAGGACACTGCAAATACAAAGAATGATACTAGGAAGTGGTGTGACTTCCATATGAGCCATTGGCATAACACTATTGATTTTCTCTTAAAGAAATCGCTATTGGTTGAAGTGAAATCCTATCAATCAGATGCGGGTTCTGACTCTGAGTCAGAACCAAAAATGGGAAGATGGATCATTGATTCGTAACCTAGTGCCACCATTGCTACCACTAAGCTCCATCCTGGTGAACTAGACAATCCAGAAGAAGGCTATCTCCTTTTCCATTAGAAGATGTGGGTAAAAGGCACCCCACTGCACTTCATCATTGATAGTTGTAGCTAGAAGAGCCTCATCTTAGCAGAGCCCATCAAGTGGTTGGCCGTGCTGATAAAGTCGCACCCGTATCCCTACCCCATTAGATGGCTCCACCAAGGAAGCGATCTTCATGTCAGCCAATAGTTTCGACTATTGTATGACATCAAGCCCTTCAAAGACGAGGTATTGTGTCATGTTTCTCCTCTCGAAGTTTGTATTGTTCTTTTGGGCCAACCTTATTTATGGAAACGTCATGTTGTATATGAGTTTAGGCCTCATGGTGTTATTATTACTTTGAGTAGAAAATTGTACATGATACCCAAGGCAGTCCCTCCTAGTGTTATTTCCTTGATCTATGCCAAGAAATGCAGGAAGGTCATCTCTCAGACCGGGAAATTTGTCTTCTTCGTGATTCACTCTCAAAGTAAGTGAAATATCACAGCCACATCCAGGGCCTCCACGAGCGATCTCTCCACACAAGAGAAGCAAGTGGATAAGGTTGTGGAAGAATACTTAGATATATTCTCCTCTCCTAACAGGGTACCTCTGCACTGCCAGGTGAAGCATCCCATCGATATGAACCTGGGCACACCGCTACCCAATGGGTCAGTCTACCACTTCTCTCTATTAGAAAATGAGGATATCAAGAGGCATATCTAAGAACTTCTCCACAAGGAGCACATCTGTTCCATCTCATCACCTTGTGGGAGTCCAGTCGTACTACTACAGAAGAAAGACAGGACTTGGTGACTTTGCATTGATTACCGGGCCCTGAATAAAATCATAGTCCATAACCGGTACCCAATTCCCCAACTCGACAACCTCCTTGATCAACTCACAGTGGACAAATACTTCAGTAATATTGATCTAAATTATGGCTACCATCAGGTCCCAATAGAACATACATATGTATGGAAGACTGCCTTCAAGTCAAAAGAAGATCTTTTTGAATGGTTGATCATGGCCTTTTGTTTGACAAATGCTCCAACAAAATTTATGACAATGATGGATGATATCCTGTGACCTTTCACCAGTACTTTTGTAGTGGTGTATCTATATGACAATCATCTACAACAAGACTTAGGCAGAACACTTGCATCATATTGAGCAGGATTTGCACACGCAGTGGCAGTACAAACTATATGCAAACTTGGAAAAATGCTCCTTCAACATGAACAGGGTCAATTACTTAGGCTACGTCGTTGATTAGCATGGTGTGCATGTGGATGTAGCCAAGATATAGGTCATTAGTCACTTTCTATCCCCAACCACATTCACTGAGCTTCCGATATTCTTGGGCCTCATCAATTTCTATCGCAGGTTCATGTTGGGATTCTCTCATATCGCATGGGCCCTCAGCCAAGTAAACTAGAGTGGCAGCAAGGTAAAATTTTTGTGGGGCCTATCCCAACAACAAGCCTTTGATGACTTGAAGCAGCGTTTTTTCTCATCCCCAATACTTTAATTACCGGACCTGCATCATACCTTTAAGATCAAGACAGATGCTTCAGACTATCTTGTGGGAGTCATTCTCACTCAACACGGCCACCCTGTGGCATATCATACTGAGACATTATCAAATGTTTTCCGTAAGTACCCTACTTATGACAAACAAATGTACTCCATTGTGAAATCTTGCCACCATTGGAGACATTACATTATGACGAAGGAGACAGTCATCCACACTGATCACAAGCCACTACAATTCATGTAGATTCAAGCCAAACGGCATAATGACCACAATAAGAAGTGTCCCACATACATACAACAGTTCCACCTCAACATCAAGTATAAAACAGGAAGCACCAACTGAGTTTCTCATTTCCTTAGCTGACCTCCAGTTGTGGCACTCAACACAGTGCTAGAATTTTACAGCCATTAGACCTCTAGATGGCCCCACCTCTATGAGACAGACCCTGACTTCTCCACCACCTACCAAATGTTGGGACAAAACTCAGTGGTTGCTAATTTCCATCTTCGGGATGGGATGTTTTGTCTTCTGGGCCATCTCTACGTTCCATAAAGTGAGCAAGAGAAGTTGATTTGGGAATCTCACTACAATCGGGTGGCAAGAGACTTTGGCATCAAAAATACAGTGGCAGTGCTGCAAAAACATTTCTACTAGATGAAACTTCAACATGATGTCTACAGGTATATCAGGTCTTGCACTGCCTACACTATTTCCAAATCGACCACTAAGAAATAGGGCCTGTACACCCCTCTTCCTAATACTGACAAGTCATGGGAATCCATCTCCATGGACTACATGTCAGGCCTCCCATCCACCAAGAGGTGTAATGGCTGTGTTTTTGTGTTTGTTGATCGCTTTTCCAAGATGGCGATTTGAATGGGTCTATGTACACTTTGGGATCCCACAAACCACTGTCTCATATCAGGACAGTTGGTTCCTCAGGACATTCTGGTCGAGTCTCTTGTCACTATTGGATACCAAGATCATGAAATCCATTGCCTTACACCCCCAGATATATGTCGAAACTGAGGTCATGAATTGGATGATCGTACATATCTTGTGCATGTACAATTCTAAGAACCCTCTCACATGGGAAGAGACTCTTCCCTATGTCCATCATAGCTACAATCGAGCCCTTCATAGCTCAACTGGCCACAACCCCTTTTAGGTGGGGTTGGGATTCCAACCATTGTGCCCTATGGATGTTGCACTACCCCTATCGAACACCTCGGCTGACTCATCTCCTGCTCCACCAGAAGCTGACAAAGCCACCCGGTTCATTGAGAGGATCCATCACATCCGCTAGTAGGTTCAGGATATTTTACAGAAGTCCAATTCCATGTACAAGAAATGCCAAGATCAACACCGGGTGCCACATAAGTTTCAGGTGGGTGAAAGATTTTGGTTGCACTTGCCAAAAGAATTCCTTATAGGGCTCCATCAGAAGAATACTCAGATATATTCTCCTCTCCTACCGGGGTAACTCTGCACTTCCAGGTCAAGCATCCGATCGATCTGACCCTAGGTGCATCACTACCCAATGGGCTATTCTACCACCGCTCTCTATTAGAAAATGAAGAGATCAAGAGGCAGATCCAAGAACTGCCCCACAAGGGGCACATTCATCCCAAGTCATCACCTTGTGGGAGCCCAATCGTACTAGTGTAGAAGAAAGACAGGACCTGGCGACTCTACATTGATTACCGAGAACTAAATAAAATCATAGTCCGAAAATGGTATCTGATTTCCTGAATCGACGACCTCCTTGATCACCTCACGGGGGCCAAATACTTTAGTAATATTGATCTGAACTCTAGCTACCATCAGGTCCCAATAGAACATACATATGTATGGAAGATCGCCTTCAAGTCAAAATAAGGTCTTTTTGAATGGTTGGTCATGCCCTTTGGTTTAACAAATGCTCCAAAAACCTTTATGAGGATGATGGATGATATCCTACGACCTTTCACCGATGCTTTTGTAGTGGTGTATCTAGATGACGTCCTCATCTATAGAAAGACTTGGGCGGCACACTTGCAGCATATTTAGTAGGTTCTTCACACCCTACGGTAGCACAAACTATATGAAAACTTGAAAAAAATCTCCTTTGGCATGGATAGGTTCCATTACTTAGGCTACATAATTGATCAACATGGTGTGCATGTGGATCCAGCCAAGATCCAGGTCATCCGTGACTGGCCAGTCCCAACCACACTCACTGAGATTCGAAGCTTCTCTAGAATCATCAATTTCTATCGCAAGTTCATGTTGGGATTCTCTCATATCGCATGGGCCCTCAACCAAGTAACCAGGGGTGGAATCAAGGAAAAATTTGTGTGGGGCCTGTCCCAAAAATAATCCTTCTATGACTTGAAGCAATGATTCTAGTCATCCCAACACTTTCGTTACTGGACCTACAACATCCCTTTGAGATCGAGACATATGCTTCAGACTATGTTGTGGGCATCGTTCTCACTCAACACGACCACCATGTGGCGTATCATAGTGAGACACTATTAGATGTTGTTCGTAAGTACCCTAGTTACGACAAATAAATGTAATCCATTGTGAAAGACTGTTGCCAGTGGATACATTACATTATAGGTAAGGAGACAATCATCCACACTGATCACAAGACACTACAGTTCATGCAGTTCCAAGGAAAATTGTAGAATGACTTCCTTTAGAGGTGGTCCACATACTTACAACATTTCCACCTCAGCATCAACTATAAAATAGGAAGCATCAACTGAGTTTTTTATTTCCTCAGTCGACCTCCAATCATGGCACTCACCATGGTTATAGACTCTTGCGGCCATGAGACCTCTAGATGGCCCCACCTCTATGAGACAGACCCTAACTTCTCTGCCACCTACCAAATGTTGGGATAAAACTCAGTGGTTCCTAATTTCCATCTTCAGGACTGGATGTTGTGTTGTCTGGGCCATATCTATATTCCATCAAGAGATCCTGTGAAGTGTATTTGGGAAGCTCACTACAGTCGAGTAGCAGGACACTTTTGCATCGAAAAGATAGTGGTAGTGCTACAAAAACATTTCTAATGTCCAAAACTTCGACAATATGTCAACAAGTATATCATGTCCTGCACCGCCTGTGCTATTTCCAAACCATCCACTAAGAAATAGGGCACGTACACCCCTCTTCCTACTCCTGACAAGGCATGGGAATCCATATCCATGGACTACATGTCAGGTATCCCATCCACCAAGAGGGGAAATGACTGTGTTTTTGTGGTTGTTGATCACTTTTCCAAGATGGCGATTTTGGTCGTCTGCAAGAAGAACATCACTGCAGAGTCCAATTCCAAGATCTTCTTTGAACATGTCTAGGTACACTTTGGGATCCCACAAACCATTGTCTCATATCGGGACAGTTGGTTTCTCATCAAATTATGGTCGAGCCTCTGCTCACTGTTGGATACCAAGCTCACCAAATCCATTTCCTTCCACCCCCAGACAGATGGCCAAACTAAGGTCATCAATCGGATGATCGTTCATATCCTATGCATGTACAAGTCCAACCGCCACCGCACATGGGAAGAGAGTCTTCCCTATGTCCATCATAGATACAATTAAGCCTTCATAGCTCAACTGGACACATCCCCTTTGAGGTGGGGTTGGGATTCCAACCATTGGCCCCCATGGATGTTGCACTACCTGTGGCGAACACCTCGGCCGAATCATCTCCTACTCCACCAGAAGATGAAAAAGCCAGCTGGTTCATTGAGAGGATCCATCACATCCTCCAATAAGTTAAATATATTTTACAAAATTCCAATTCCAAGTACAAGTAGTGTCATGATCAACACCGGGTGCCACATAAGTTTCATATGGGGAACAAAATTGGGTTGTACTTGTAGAAAGAACGCTTTATAGGGCCCCATCAGAATCTTTTCCCACTTTGGTATGGACCATAAACCATCACAAAGTTTGTGGGTGACAATTATTTTGTGCTCAAAATTCCCCCTTTCCTTGGCCTGCACTCAGTCTTCAACGTGGCTCTCCTTCGGCCATATTTCCCACCATTATTGGACACCTTAGAGATAGCAGAGAAGTTGACACCAATAGAACTCAACCCTAATTGCATGCAAAAGGAATCTGGTGATCATATTGTGGACACCCATATCAAGGGAACCCGACAGCAAAGGATCTAGCTTTATCGAGTTGTCAAAGCAGGGCAGCTCCTGCACCAAGGCAAGTGGCTCACCGAGGGCCAAATTTAGCATAAATTTCCTCATCTTATGGAACTCAACACAATGGAGACCATTGCTTCCTAAGGGGGAGGATTGATGCAGATGGATGTTGGTGGCCTCCCACCTATTCCAACTACTTCATTTTGGCTATTTTCTAGTTTGGCAAGTTTTGTTTCTTAGTTTTTGGGTCCCTCACTTGCGGGGCCATTTTGAGGCCCTAAACAACTTTTTTAGGGCTTGCCATAGTGAAATATAACCTTTGATAGGGTGCATAAAAATGTGTATTCCTCGGATATACCTTTCCAACGGGATATCGTGCACCTAAAATAGAGATTGTATGCAAATGTTACGACCCCGAGAAATTGATGTACTAACTTACCCAAATGAGGCCCACATGACTTTTGGTGCTTCATCTTATATGGTTAGGTTTTTGGATGTCTAGGGTTTTTGACATTCCTGTTTATTGTAAAAAGGCCTTCTGATCCTCATTGTAATCATCTTATTTTGAATGAGCACAGTCGTCACATCTCTTCTTAGAGATAATCCACCACCATTCCAGCAAGCTTGTTTTCCGCTGCATTTTACAGTTTCAGCTTATTTTCTTATTGAATAGAAAACTGGTTTTACTGTCTCTTTGTTATTCTGTGTTAAGCATATTTTAATCATTTGTATTCATTTCGTTCTTCTCATAAAATCCATATCAGTGGTATCATAGCATTTCACTCCTTGTCTTTTTAATGCATGTCACCAACGAGGTCAGAGTACAAAGAATTGTGTCTCGAGCTTGTTTCTCTTAAGGAAAAAATCTCTCGCATGCCCAAATGAGCTCTCTAGGAAAGAGGAAATAAACATGATGGGATAGGATATCCTTTCAAAAATTTTCTTGGGGAATCCCTCACGCAACAAAAGAACGATATGATAGATAGGTTTACGCAAATCCTTTGGCGACTACCAACAGGAAATGCATCTTCCTTGAGCAGAGGCACCACCCCCTTCAAGGTACAAATCAACTTCGATATTCCTATATTTGAAGGTCAGATAGAAACAGATGATGCAGACAAGTGGTTGAATCTACTAGAAGGGTATTTTTCTATCCATAACTTTTCAAATAGAGAAAAAAATATTTTTTCACTCAAAGTTGTTCCCCGTGTCAAAGATTAGTGGGAAACTTTCTGTGAGAAAAAGGAAACAAAGGAACCCTCATTATTTATAGTCATGACCACTTGGGAATCCTTCAGGGATTCTATTAAGGAACAATACTACCCTATCGGAAGTTATGAGGACTTGTCTACCAAATGGACCACACTGCAGAAAGAAAGAGACCAAGCAGTGCCAGATTTCACAAATATCTTCCATACACTGCGCACCAAGATGGGAATCAAAGATTCAGAGAAACATGTGGTGCTCAAGTATCATTGTGCTCTACATAGATACCTCTATACCAAAATGGAATTTCTAGACATCTCGTCCTTGGGTGAGGCCTATCGATATGTCCTCAAAATGCAACAGAAGCTCAAACAAAAGACGCGACAATTTGGGGCTAGGAACTCCTCGCAGCAAAAACCAAGAAAGGGCGGCCCCAACCTACATAACAAAGGACAGAGAAAATATGGACAGTATTAGGAAAACCAGTCCAAGACATAAGAAAATAAGGACACCGAAAATACAAATAAGGATACCAGGAAGTTGTGAAATTTCCATAAGAGCCCTTGGCATAACATTGTTTATTTCCACTCAAAGGAATCACTAGTGGTTGAAGTGAAAGCCTCTGAATCAGATGTGGGTTCTGAATCTGAGTCAGAACTAGGAAGGGGAAGACAGATCATTGACACAAAACCTGATTCCACCATTGCTACCACTAAGCTCCGGCCTGGTGAACCAGACGAGCCATAAGAAGGTGAGCGCCTTTTCCATTCACAAATGTGGGTAAAAGGCACCACGCTGCACTTTATCGTTGATAGCAGTGGCCATAAGAAACTCATATCAGCAGAGGTTTTCAAGTGGCTAGCCCCAACGAAAACTTCTCACCCATATCCCTACACCATTGGATGGCTCTGCCAAGGAAGCGATCTCTGTGTCAGCCAACAGTTTTGACTGTCATACGACATTAATCCCTTCAAAGAGGAGGTATTGTGTGATGTTTATCCTCTCGAAGTTTGTAATGTTATTTTGGGTAACCCTTGTTTATGGAAACGTCATGTTTTATATGAGTCTAGGCCTCGTAGTGTTATTATTACTTTGATTAGGAAATTGTACATGATACCCGCGGCAGTCCCTCCTAGTGTTATTTCCTTTATCTCTACCAAGCAATGCAGGAAGGTCATCTCTCAAACCAGGAAATTTGTCTTCTTCGTTATTCGCTCTCATAGTAAGAAACTGATCATAGCCACATCTAGGGCCTCCGTTACCGATATCTCCACACAATGGAAGCAAGTGGATAAGGTCATGGAAGAATACTCAGATATCTTCTCCTGTCCTACAGGGTACCTCTGCACTATTATGTTAATCATCGCATTGATCTGATCCCAGGCGTATCGCTACCCAATGGGTTGGTCTACCATCGTTCTCTATTAAAAAATGAGGAGATCAAGAGGCATATCTAGGAAATTATCCATAAGGGGAACATCCATCCAATATCATTGCCTTGTGGGAGCCCAATCGTACTGGTGCAAAAGATCGATGGGACCTGGTGACTCTGCATTGATTAATAGGTAGTGAATAAAATCACAATCTGGAATCGAAACCCAATTCCATAAATCGACGACCTCCTTGATCAACTCACGGGGGAAAAATACTTTTGTAATATTGATTTGAATTCTGGCTACCATCAGGTCCCAATAGAACATAAAAATGTATGGAAAACCTCCTTCAAGTCAAAAGAAAGTCTTTTTGAATGGTTGGTCATGCCCTTTGGTTTGATAAATTCTCCAAAACCCTTTATGAGGATGATGTACGATATCCTGTGACCTTTCACCAGTACTTTTGTGACATCCTCATCTACAACAATACTTGGGCGGAACACTTACAGCATATTCAACAGGTTCTGCACACCCTGCAGCAACACAAACTATATGCAAACTTGGAAAAATGATCCTTTGGTATGAACAAGGTAAATTACTTAGGCTACATCATTGATCAACATGGCGTGCATGTGGATCCAGCCAAGATCTAGTTCATCCATGACTAGCGAGCCCTAACCACATTCACTGAGCTTCAGAGCTTCTTGGGCCTCGCCAGTTTCTATTGCAGGTTCATGTTGGGATTCTCTCATATGGCATGGGCTCTCAACCTAGTAACGAGGGGTGGCAGCAAGGAAACATTTGTGTGGGGCATGTCCCAATAGCAAGCCTTCGATGACTTGAATAACTATTTGTGGTCATCCCCAGTACTTTAATTACCGAACCTGCAACATCCATTTGAGATTGAGACAAATGCTTCAGACTATGTTGTGGGAGTTTTTCTCACTCAACATGGCCACCCTGTGGCATATCATAGTGAGACACTATCAAATTTTGTTTGTAAGTACCCTACTTATGACAAAGAAATGTAATCCATTGTGCAAGCCTACCGCCACTGGAGACATTACATTCTGGGGAAGGAGACAATCATCCACACTAATCACAGGCCACTATAGTTCATGCAGACCTAATAAAAATTGTAGAATGACCATCATCAGAAGTGTTCCACACACTTACATAATTTCCACCTCAACATCAAGTATAAAATAGGAAGCACCAACCAATTTTTCGATTTCCTCATCCAACCTCCAATCGCGGAACTCACCACTGTGCTAGACTCTTGTGGCCATTAGACCTCTGGATGGCCCCACCTCTATGTGACAGACCCTGACTTCTCCACCACCTACCAAATGTTGGGAGAAAACTCAAGGGTTTTTAATTTCCATCTTCAGATATTCCTATATTTGAAGGTCAAATAGACGCAAATGTTGTAGACAAGTGGTTGAATCTACTAGAAGGGTATTTTTTTGTCCATATCTTTTCAAATAGATAAAAAAATACCTTGTGCTCCTCAAAGTCATTCCCCATGTCAAGGATTGCTGAGAAAATTTATGTGAGCAAAAGGAAACATAGGAACCATCATTATTTATAGTCGCGGCCACCCAGGAATCCTTCAGGGATACTATTAAGAAACAATACTACCCTGTCGTAAGTTATGCCAACTTGTATACAAAATGGACCACACTGCGATAAGAAAGAGACCAAGCAATTCTAGATTTCACAAATATCTTCCATACCCTACGCACCAAGATGGGTATAAAATATTCAGAGTGACATATGGTGCTCAAGTATCACGGTTCTATGCATAAATACATCCAGACCGAAATGGAATTTCTAGACATATAGTCCTTGGGCGCGACCTATCGATATGTTGTCAAAATAGAGAATAAGCTCAAACAAAAGACACGACAATATGGGCTTGGGAACCCCTCGTAGAGAAAACCAGGAAAGGGCAGCCCCAACCTACATAACAAAGGACATAGAAAAGATGGACAATATCAGGACAATCAGTCCAAGACGCAAGAAAAGAAGGACACCGGAAAGACAAAGAAGGATGCTAGGAAGTGGTGCGACTTCCATAAGATCCCTTGGCATAACATTGTTGATTGCTGCTCAAAGAAGTCAATGGTGGCCAAAGTGAAATCCTCTGAATCAGATGCAGGTTTTGACTCCAAGTCAAAACTAGAAAGGGGAAGACAAATCATTGACATGGAACCCAGTGCCACCGTTGCTACCACTATGCTCCAGCCGAGTGAACCAGATGAGCCAGAAGAAGCAGAGAGCCTTTTCCATTCATAGATGTGGGTAAAAGGAACCTTTCTACACTTCATCGTTGATAGTGGTAGCCATAAGAACCTCACCTCAACAAATTTCGTCAAGCGGCTGGCCCTGCCAACAATGCATCACCCACAACCCTACACCATTGGATGGCTTCACTAAGGAATCGATCTCCACATCATCCAACAATGTCGACTATCATATAACATCAATCCCTTCAAAGACAAGGTATTGTGTGATGTTTCTCCTTTCGAAGTTTGTAATGTTATTTTGGGCCAACCTTATTTATGGAAATGCCATTTTGTATATGAGTCTAGGCCTCGTAGTCTTATTATTACTTTGAACAGGAAATTGTATAGGATACCCGAGGCAGTCCCTCCTAGTAATATTTCCTTGATCTCTACCAAGCAATGCAGGAAGTTCATCTCTGAGACTAGGAAATTTATCTTCTTATTGATTCTCTCTCAGACTAAGAGAAATATTGCAACCACATCCAGAGCCTCCATAGTCGATCTCGCCACACAATAGAAGCAAGTGGATAAGATCATGGAATAATACTCATATATATTCTCCTCTCCTACCGGGGTAACTCTACACTACAAGGTCAAGCATCCCATCGATCTAACCTTAGGCGCACCACTACCCAATGGGTCAGTCTATCGCTGATCTCTTTTATAAAACTAGGAGATCAAGAGGTGGATCTAACAAATGCTCCACAAGGGGCACTTCCATCCCATCTCATCGCCTTGTGGGATCCCAATCATATTGCTACAGAAGAAATACGGGACCTGACAACTCTGCATTGATTACCGGGCCCTGAATAAAATCATAGTCCGGAACCGATACCTGATTCCCTGAATCCCCGACCTGCTTGATCAACTCACAGGGACAAATACTTCAGTAAGATTGATATCAAGTTTGGCTACCATCAGGTCCCAATAGAACATATAGATGTATGGAAGACCACCTTAGGGTCAAAAGAAGGTTTTTTTGAATGGTTGGTCGTACCCTTTGGTTTGAAAAATGCTCCAGCAACTTTTATGAGGATGATGGAAAATATCTTGTGACCTTTCACCCGTACTTTTTTAGTGGTGTAGATGTATGACATCCTCATCTACAACAAGACTTGGGCAGAACACTTGCAGCATATTCAGTAGGTTCTGCACACCCTGCGGCAACACAAACTATATGCAAACTTGGAAAAATTCTCTTTCGGCATGGACAAGGTCCATTACTTAGGCTACATCATTGATCAACATGGTGTGCATGTGGATCCAGCCAAGATCTGGGTTATCCATGACTGGCCAGCCATAACCACACTCACTGAGATTTGGAGTTTCTTGGGCCTCGCCAATTTCTATCGCAGGTTCGTGTTGGGATTCTCTCATTTTGCATGGGCCCTCAACCAAGTAAACAGGGGTGGTGACAAGGAAAAACTTGTGTGGGGCCTATCCCAACAACAAGCCTTCGATGACTTGAAGAACCATTTTTTCCCATCCCCATCACTTTAACTACCATACCCGCAACATCCCTTGAAATCGAGATAGATGCTTTAGACTATGTTGTGGGCATTGTTCTCATTCAACACGGCCACCCCATGGCGTATAATAGTGAGACACTATCAAATGATGTCTATAAGTACCCTATTTACAAAAAATAAATGTACTACATTGTGTAAGCCTATCTCCAGTGGAGACATTACATTCTAGGGAAGGAGATAGCCATCCACACTTATCACAAGCCACTACAATTCATGTAGACCCAACACAAATTACAGAATAACCGCCATCAAAAGTGGTCCACATACTTACAGCACTTCCACCTCAACATCAAGTATAAAATAGGAAGCATTAACCGAGTTTTTTATTTCCTCAGCTAACCTCCAGTCGCAGAACTCACCATGGTGCTAGACTCTTGCATACATGAGACCTATGGATGGCCACACCTCTATGATACAGACACTGACTTCTCCACCACCTACCAAATGTTGGGGTAAAACTCAGGGCTCACTAATTTGCATCTTTGTGTTCCATCAAGTGAGCACATGAAGCTTATTTGTGAATCTCACTATAGTTGGGTGGCAGGACACTTTAGCGTCGAAAATACAGTGGAAGTGTTGCAAAAACATTTCTACTGGCTGAAACTTCGACAGTATGTCGTAAAGTATATCAGTTCCTACACCACCTGTGCTATTGCCAAACCGACCACTAAGAAACAGGGCATGTACACCCCTCTTCCTACTCCTGAAAAATATGTGGGAATCCACCTCCATGGAATGCATGTCAAGCCTCTCATCCACCAAGAGGGGAAATGACTATGTTTTTGTGGTTGTTGATCACTTTTCCAAGATGGTGATTTTGGTCGCCTGCAAGAAGAACATCACTACAAAGGCCACTGCCAAGATCTTCTTTAAACGTGTCTAGGTACACTTTGGGATTCCACAAACCATTGTCTCAGATCGGGATAGTTGGTTCCTCAACACATTTTGGTCGAGCCTCTGGTCACTGCTGGATACCAAGCTCACCATATCCACTTCCTTCCACCCCCAGACCACATCCAGGGCCTCCATGGCCAATATCTCCACACAAAAGAAGCAATTGGATAAGGTTGTGGAAGAATACTCAAATATCTTATCCTCTCCTACCAGGGTACCTCTACACTGCCAGGTCAAGCATCCCATTGATCTGACCCCAGGTGTACTGATACCCAATGGGTCGGTCTACTGCCATTCTCTGTTAGAAAACAAGGAGATCAAGAGTCATATCTAATAACTTCTCCATGAGAGGAACATCCATCCCATCTCATCACCTTATGGGAGCCCAATCATACTGGTGTAGAAGAAACATGGGACCTGGCAACTATGCATTGATTACTAGGCCCTGAATAAAATAACATTCTGAAAATGATACCCAATTCCCCAAATCGACGACCTACTTGATCATATCACGGGAGCCAAATACTTCAGTAAGATTGATCTGAAGTGTGGCTACCATCAGGTCCCAATAGAACATACATACGTATGGAAGACCGCCTTCAAGTCAAAAGAAGGTCTTTTTGAATGGTTGGTCATGCCCTTTGGTTTGACAAATGCTCCAACAAATTTTATGATGATGATAGAAGATATCCTGTGACCTTTCACCAGTACTTTTGTAGTGGTGTATCTATATGACATCCTCATCTACAACAAGACTTGGATGGAACACTTGCATCACATTCAGCAGGTTCTGCACACCCTGCGACATCAAACATTATATGAAAACTTGGAAAAATGCTCCTTCGGCATGGACAAAGTCCATTACTTACGATGCATCGTTGATCAGCATGGTGTCCATGTGGATCCAGCCAAGATTCAGGTCATTCGTGACTGACAAGCCCCAACCACACTCACTGAGCTTCGGAGCCTCTTAGGTCTCACCAATTTCTATCGTAGGTTCATGTTGGGATTCTCTCATATCGCAAGGACCCTCAGCCACGTAACTAGGGGTGGCAGCAAGGAAAAATATGTGTGGGGCCTGTCCCAACAACAAGCCTTCGATGACTTGAAGCAGCATTTGTGCGCATCCCCAGTACTTTCATTATCGAACCTACATAATCCCTTTGATATGAAGACAGATGATTCAAACTATGTTGTGGGCATTGTTCTCACTAAACACAACCACCTCGTGGTGTATCATAGTGAGACACTATCAGATGTTGTCCGTAAGTACCCTACTTACGACAAAGAAATGGAATCCATTATGCAAGCCTGCTGCCAGTGGAGACATTACATTTTGGGGAAGGAGACATTCATCCACACTAATCACAATCCACTATTGTTCATGTAGAACCAAGGCAAATTGAAAAATGACCGCCATCAGCAGTGGTCCACATACTTACAACAATTCCACCTCAACATCAAGTTTAAAAAAGGAAGCACCAAAAGAGTTGTTGACTGCCTCAGCGGACCTCCAGTCGTGGCACTCACCACAGTGCTAGACTCTTGTGTCCATGAGACCTCTGGATGGCCCCACCTCTATGAGACAGACCCTAAATTCTCCACTACCTACCAAATGTTGGGAGAAAACTCAGTGTTCGCTAATTTCCATCTTCAGGATGGGATGTTGTGCCATCTGGGCCATCTCTACCTTCCATCAAGAGAGCGTGTGAAGCTGATTTGGGAAGCTCACTACAGTTGGGTGGCAAGACACTTTGGTGTCAAAAAGATAGTGGCAGTGCTGCAAAACATTTCTAGTGGTCAAAACTTCGAGAGGATGTCAACAAGTATGTTAGGTCCTGTGCCACCTGCATTATTTCCAAACTAACCACTAAGAAACAAGGCATGTACACTCCTCTTCCTACTCCTAAAAATCCATGGGAATCCATGTCAGGTCTCCTGTCCACCAAGAGGGGCAATGACTTTTTTGTGTGTGGTTATTTATCACTTTTCCAAGATGGTGATTATGGTTGCCTATAAGAAGAACATCACTGCAGAGGCCACTGCCAAGATCTTCTTTGAATGCGTCTAGGTACACTTTGGGATCCCACAAACCATTGTTCCATATTGGGACAATTGGTTCCTAAGATAATTTGGGTCGAGCCTCTGGTCACTGCTAGATACCAAGCTCACCAAATCCACTACCTTCCACCCCCAGATAGATGGTCAAACTTAGGTCGTCAATCAGATGATTTTACATATCCTACACATGTACAATTCCAATAACCCATCCACATGGGATGAGAGTATTCCCTATTTCCATCATAGCTACAATTGAGCCCTCAATAGCTCAACTGGCCACATCCCCTTTCAAGTGGGGTTGGGATTCCAAACATTACGCCCCATGGATGTTGCACTACCCCTAGCGAACTCCTTGGCCGACTTGTCTCCTGCTCCACTAGAATATGACAAAGCCACCCGGTTCATTAAGAGGATCCATCACATCTACTAATAGGTTCAGGATATTTTATAGAAGTCTAATTCCAAGTACAGGCAACGCCATGATCAACACCGGGTGCCATAGAAGTTTTAGGTGGGAAATAAAGTTTGGTTGCACTTGCAGAAAGAATGCCTTACAATGGCCCATCAGAAGCTTTTCCCACTTCGGTATGGGCCATACACCATCACCAAGGTTATGGGTGACAATGATTTTTCACTCAACATTCCCCCTTTCCTTGGCCTACACCTAGTCTTCAACGTGGCTCTCCTTCGGCCATATTTCCCACCATTATTGGACACCTCGAAGATAGAAGAGTAGTTGACACCAACAAAGCTCAACCCTAACTACATCCAACGAAAATATAGTGATCATATTGTGGGCACACATATCAAGGGCACCCGACAACAAAGGATCCATCTTTATCGAGTTGTCAAAGCAGGGCAACTCCTGCACCAAGGCAAGTGGCTCACCCGGGGCCAAATTCAGCAGAAATTTCCTCATCTTATGGGGTAAATCAACACAATGGAGACCAATGCTTCCTAAGGAGAGAGGATTGATCCAAATGGATTCCAGTGGCCTCCCACCTATTCCAATTGGTTCATTTTGGTAGTTTTACAGTTTGGCAGTTTTGTTTTCCTAGTTTTAGGGTCCCTGTGTAATGTCCCCAAGGCCGAGCCCAGTTGTAAATCTGATGTATGAAATGAATTGTAAATATGTGTTATAGGTTGGTGAGCCAAGTTTGTATAAACTGATGGGTTTATGTGATTTTTAGGCCAGAGAGCCTAAGGGTTGGAGGCCAAGGGCCTGATTTTGTACTTGTATATATGCAAAAACATTTAATAAAATTGTAAACATCGCCAGGTGCAGACCGACCATGATGAATGAGTGAAGGGGGACTGAGATTCCACAGAGAAGGCAAGGGATTAGGGGCTGGAAGGTGGGAAAAGGAGCTAAGTGTTTAGCCTAGGGGGGGGGCTTAAGCCTAGGAATAATATTTTATTATTATTCCAAAAGAACATGTGCCATTTATATTTTTTATCCTAAGTTCCCGACCAAGGGAAGGTGATGCGTGCTGGTGGAATGCATGTAGTCTATAGGGTGACAAGTGTCGACCCTGGTGCATGCGAATAAAATAGTTTGGGTGGATCGTGAGGGGGGTTCACTCTCTCATTCCAGCGGACTGCCTGAGGGTGTATGGGCTCTGAGTAGTACGACTGATCTGAGCTCTGTAGAAAAACCTCGTACACCTTCTGAACTGAAAAAACTCATGTATACCTTCGTACTGAACCAGAAGCCCATGATCCATTCTGAAAGATCTGGTTTCACCTCTGTTTGAATCGAAAAATCCCTTGTTGTGTCTGGAGAATCTGTGTGCATCCACTACCTGAGATTGAGCTTGTGTGTGAGATCTTTGTCCCGAAGCCATGACCCTGAGCCATTTTTCCATTGCTGAGCTTGTGGAAAAAGTCATGTCTATTTTTGCGTTGGTTGTCTAGCCACGCATTGCTGAACTACGTGGGAGGTTTGTTGACCTGTGAGCGATTCTCTTCAGGCGAGAGAGTGCGCAGATGAAGGAGAGAAATCCTGGAAGGAACCCTGTAGCTGCCACAGAGCCCAAAGACTTCCGGTCCGGTCTGTTGCTGTAACCCAAGGCAAGGGAGGTTAGCAGCCGAAGGACTGTTCAGGTGATAGAGAAGGTGTATACTCCTGGGGTGGAACAGGCATGTGGGGAATGAGGGTCTGTGGGCAGTGAGTGTGGGTGGTTCCTGGGAGAGAATCCCTTCCTGTGGTTGTGTCCTGTTTTCCCTGTAACCTCAGCCTAACCTAGGATTCCTTGTCTCGTGGTGGAGCTTAGTCCCA
This sequence comes from Picea glauca, assembly GCA_000966675.3. NCBI lineage: Eukaryota > Viridiplantae > Streptophyta > Pinopsida > Pinales > Pinaceae > Picea > Picea glauca. Next base: position 182,171 of record JZKD02S1698123.1, on the reverse strand, counting down.
GCTCGGGGGTGACCCGCTGCTGAGTTGATGAGCAGTGTGGTCTAAGGCTGGGAGGTTCGTGGAAGGCCTGCACTTGGTTGGTGGATTCTACCACTGTTAAAATATAAGTATCTGATTATTTTTTAATCATGTTTTGCATGACTCTACTGCTTATGTTATCATGATTTCCGCTGTGTATATGAATTAGTATGAAACGCCATTGATTGTTAATTATGGAAGTAACTCATATGAGTACTCTGTGTAGAATGTGTTTATTTGTTTAAATGCATGTGGATTATATAATACCTGTATGAGTTATGTACCAAGTGGTGTTAAAGTTTCCTTTTAAGAGTGATTAATCCATGGTAGCTGAAAAGGTTTCGACACTGAGCCTAGATGGGCCAGTGGAGCAGTCTTTGGACCGAGAATGCGAGGGGAAATTGGGTCTGCAAGGCCAATTTCAGACCCTGGTTTGTTCCAAAGTGTCAAGGAGTTACTTGGCGATTTTTTAAGCTCAGGAGGTATAGCAGCATTATGAAACCACAACCAGTGTGGTATAAGTCCACAGGGAGAGAGGACTCCACACCAGAAGTGTTGGATCTTTAGGATCTGTTCGGGAGGGAAGGTGAACCCTTGTGACCGTCAGATATGGAAAGTGTGCACGGGGTTTAAATCCCTTTGGAATTGCAAAGGAGTGTGGAAATCATGATATGCAAAATCCCGAATTAGTCAGGGTTGTCCATAAAAAAGAACATGTGGAGAGCGATCAACCTTTCGCTGACTCGTAACTTGAAATGGTCAAAGGGTGAGTTTGTGAGAATTCACGAAACGTGAATTCATGATTGGATCATAACCGTCAATCTAAGAGATATCTGAACCGTTGATTGTCCAGGAAGAAATCGACGTTTTGGGAGATGGGAAGTGAGGAGAGGTGAACAACTCCGAAACCCAAAACCCCGAAATCCCGAAACAACCTACACCATAGATCGTGGGGAGAAGAACTTGACCATTGGATCAAGTAGTTAAATAGACAGTGATTTTATGATTTTGGCAAATGGAAGTTCAAGACGTGTGGATGCATGAACTTCCGATGCCCGAAACCCCGAAACGCCAAAAGGATTTGCGCCATAGATCTAAGAAAGATATGACCATTGGATTTTACTAGGAATGGACGTGGACACATGGAGATGTACCACGTGCCAGTGTGGGGAGAAGAAAATCAATATTGGTGGGACCCAATGATGTCATTAAAAGCGACATGGACCCTCATGAACATGCCACTGTGGTTGTGGGTGACCACTGTGCTATGTGGGCCCGGAGGGTAAAGTAAATCAGAATTTCAGAAGTCGGGGGTTGGAAAGGAAAGCAAGTCTGAAAGCCTCGTGGACCGAAAACCTGAAGTCCTGAAAGTCTCAAAAACGAAAGTTTCGAAGACCCGAAAATTGCAGAGCCGAATGAGAGCTCAGAAAACTTATTTGAATTGAAATGTCTTTTGTTCTTGTTCGTATTGGTGTATAAATGTTGTGGATTTTTCATGAAGTTTTAATGTCCTGACAAACTTTGAATTGAATTGCACAGTGTGTGTGTAGAGTTCAACGAGGGTCAGAACTCCAGTTAACCAACGCCGAGTATGGAATGGGAAAAGGTGCAAATTGCCTCCGAAATAGGAGACGAACGAGAAGGAAAGGATGTCAATGTGGAAGTGGAAGGATTGAACTCCAATGGGCATGGAAAATAAAAGGATAAGGAAGGAAACATAACGAAAATCATTGAAGGATTACAAAGAGAGGCCCGGGCTTGCCGACCTGATAGCCGAAAACTCATGAAAGTCAGGGATCGACAGGGTGTATTAAACTTAAAATTTTTGAAGAGCCTGGAAAGAATAGAGAGGAAACTCGAGAAGGGAAGAGACTCAAGTAAGACGGAGAGTCACAGAACCCCTGGGAGAATAAGGAGATCAAGAAGCGTTAAGACTTTTGAGAGGAAAAGGAGGTCGAAGAGTGGTAGCTGACATCTTAGTCGCTCCCAAAGACATTCCAGTAGGGGAACACGTAGTAGTTCGAGCTCATCTCCTACCAGAAAGAACTGAAGATCTGGAAGGGATGAATTGAAAGGGGAAATCAACAAGATTAAACCGCCTACGTTTTATGGTGAACATAAGAAGGAAGAAGATGTCGAAATATGGTTGCTGGGTATAAAGAAATACTTCCAACTGCAGAATTATTCTGCCCATGCAGAAGGAAGAATTTCAATGTACCAGCTGAAAGGAAAAGCATCCATGTGGTGGGATCATTTGGTGCAGGTGAAACACATGAAAGAGAAAGAGGTCACGTGGAAGGAGTTTAAGAGGTATTTTGAGAAGAAATACCTGACTAAAAGATACTATGACAGAAAGATGAAGGAGTTCTTCGAACTGAAGTTGGTCAATATGACCATTTATGAGTATGAACGAAGTTTTCTGGAACTACTGAAGTATGTTCCATTCATCAAAGATGAGGCTGTTAAAATTCAGAGGTATCTAAGTGGACTACCACCTTCCATTGGTGACAAGATTCAATATGATGATCCTAAGACTATGGAAGAAACAATAAGAAGGGATAAATTCTTATACAAACAACAAAGAGAAAATCCTACCTTTCGGAAGGCTTGGGATGACTAGAAGAGGTTTAAGAAAGAACAGAGGCAGAAGGGAAATAGGCCACCCTTTTTCAAGAACAAACCTTGGGGACAATCATCTTTTAGAGACCCCAGGAAAGTTGAATGGAGTGAGTAGATGCCAAGGTCTCCACCTATGGAGTGTTGGGGTTGTAAAGGGAATCATAGGTACAGAGACTGCCCCCACAGAAAAGACAAAGCAAGAACTGTCCATATTGTTCAGCAAGCTAAAACAGTGGAGGATATGGGTAGTAGAATGCCGAGGCTCTACGCAGCCCTGGACAACAAACAAGCAGAATTTCAATCTCACATGATTGAAGTGGAAGGTACGATCAACAACCGACCACTTGTTAATTTAATTGATTCAGGGGATAGCCATAGTTATATATATCCTAGAGTGGTGGAAAGTTTTCATTTAACAAGAAGTAAACATGAAAAGTCTTGGTTAGTGAAGTTGGCCACAGGGACCAAGAGGAAGGTCATTGAATTGGTTAAGTCCTATTCAGTGGACATGAAAGGAATGAGCACTAAGGCTGAATTGAACATTTTTCCTTTAGGCTCATACGATTGCTTAATTGGGATGGACTGGTTGGACCAACACCATGCCCTTCTGGATTGTCGTAACAAGAGGTTTACCTACCTGAACGAAGAGGGAAATCCGGTAACAGTCCAAGAAATTCCTAGAGCCGTGGCTATTAGGGAAATCTCAGCCATGCAGCTGAAGAAATGTTATCAAAAAGGTTGTCAATTATATGTAGCTTGGGTGGAAGAAGCATCCCGAGATGTAGTCTCGAATCCGGAAGATCACGAGGTACTCAAAGAATTCAAGGATGTATTTCAGGAGGTACCTGGACTACCTCCGAAGAGGGACATCGATTTTTCTATAAACATGATGCCTGGAGCAGCTTCAGTTTCGAAGGCTCCTTATAGAATGAGTACGCTAGAGATGAAAGAGTTTCAATTGCAGCTCGAAGGGCTACTAAAGAAGGGATACAGTCGCCCCAGTGTGTCACCTTGGGGAGCCCCGGTCCTATACTTGAAGAAGAAATATGGGACGTTGAGATTGTGCATTGATTTCTGGCAGTTGAATAAGGTCACTGTCAAGAACAAGTATCCTCTGCCAAGGATTGATGATCTTTTTGATCAGTTGAAGGATGCGAAAATATTTTCAAAAATAGATCTCATATATGGATATCACGAAGTGAGAATAAATGATGAGGACATTAGCAAGACCGCCTTTAGAACAAGGTATGGTCATTATGAATTCACAGTGGTGTCGTTTGGACTGACAAATGCACCGATTGTTTTCATGTGCTTAATGAATGGAGTGCTCAGAGATTATTTGGACAAGTTTGTCATAGTATTCCTGGAGGATATCTTGGTGTATTCCAAGACAGAGGAAGAACATGAACAACACCTAAGAATGGTGTTGCAGGTGTTGAGAGAACACCAGCTGTACGCAAAACTAAGCAAGTGATCATTTTACCAAAGGCAGATTCATTACTTGGGGCACATTATATCAAAGGAAGGGATTGTTGTGGATCCTAAAAATTTTGAGGCCATTCGAGAATGGTCAGCGCCAAGGAATGTGGTGGAAGTTAGATATTTTATGGGTTTGGCAGGCTACTACAGAAGGTTTAAAGCCAGATTCTTAAAGATAGCTCACCCTATCACTTCCTTGCAAAGGAAGGAGAAGAAGTTCCAGTGGACTGAAGAATGTGAGAGCAGCTTCCAGTGATTGAAGCAGCTACTAACCAGTGCTCCAATCCTGAAGATTGCAAATCAAAATAAGGATTACGTAGTGTGCACAGATGCATGTAAGGAGGGGCTGGGAGGAGTTCTCAGCGAAGAGGGATTTGTAATTTGTTATGAGTCTCGAAAGCTGAAAGAGAATGAAAGGAATTATGCCACTCACGATTTAGAGCTAGCAGCAATCGTCCATGCCTTGAGGAAATGGAGACATTACCTCATGGGAAGGAGATTCGAATTAAGAACAGACCACAACGGTCTGAAGTATTTATTTGATCAACCGACTTTAAATGCGAGGAAAGCCAGATGGCTAGAGTTTCTGTGCGAATATGACTTTGATATCAAGCATATCAAAGGGAAAGAAAATAAGGTGGTTGATGCACTCAGTAGAAAAGTGCACGAAGTACATGTTACAGCCATTAGCATTTACAGGACTGAGATGAAAGATAGAATTTTGGAAGCTGCAAATACTGATTTGCAGTACAGAAGTCTTGTAGAAAAGATACAGCAGCACGAGAGACCACAGACCAAGGAAAGTTACACCTTGGGAACTAATGGTTTACTTCTGTATAAAAACAGGGTGTATGTACCCAATGTCTGAGAATTGAAGCTGGCGATTCTAAAGGAGATGCATAGCGTGGCTTATGTTGGACATCCTAGATATCAGAAGACTGTTGCAGCAGTCAAAAGCCATTATTTTTGTCCGGGTATGAATAAATAAATTGCTGAATACATCGCCAGATGTATGGAGTGCCAGAAGGTTAAGGCTGAGCATAGACACCTAGCAGGGTTGTTGCAGCCTTTACCCATTCTTGAGTGGAAATGGAACGTTGTAACAATGGATTTTATCACCGGACTACCTAGAACCAACAAGCAACATGATTCAATCATGGTGGTGGTGGACAATATTACTAACGCCGCCCATTTTATTCCACTGAAAACCACCCACAGGGTAGTTGATGTTGCTGATATATTTTTAAAAGAAGTTGCATGCTTGCATGGAATTCCTAGGACAATTGTGTCTGATAGGGACCTGAAATTCACCTCGGATTTCTGGAAAGGACTGTTCAAGGGATTCAGAATGAATCTGAACTTTAGTACATCGTATCATCCCGAGTCTGATGGTCAGACAAAGAGGGTGAATAGAGTAATAGAAGACATACTGAGAATTTATGTGATGGACAAACCATCAAGGTGGGAAGACTACCTGTATTTGGTAGAATTCGCCTACAATAATGGGTATCATGCATCATTGAAGATGAGCGCATTCGAAGCACTTTATGGAAGAAAGTGCAACACTCCAGTGAGATGGGATAATCTAGCTAACAGAGCAGTAGTTGGGCCTAAGCTGTTCAAAGAGATGGAAGATCAAATGATAAAAATTAAACAGAATCTAAAAGTTGCCCAGGATAGGCAGAAAATTTACACTGACAGTAACAGAACCCATAGAGAATTCAAAGTGGGTGACCATGTTTTCCTGAAAGTGAAGACTAACAGGAGTTCCCTGAAGTTGGGAAGTTGTGAAAAATTGGAAGCAAGATTTTGTGGGCCATTTGAGATCCTAGAAAGGATTGGGCCAGTTGCATACATGCTTGCACTACCTGCATCTATGACTGTACATAATGTGTTTCATGTTTCACTGCTTAATAAATATGTACCTGATGCTAATCATGTTATTGATTGGAATGTGATTCAGGTAGAACTAGAAGGTGTCCTGCAAGTGCATCATGTGCGCATATTGGAAAGGAAAAGCAAACAGCTCCGGAATCGAACCATAGAGCTTATAAATGTTCAGTGGACCTGGTACGGTCCTGAGGACGCGACATGGGAGCATGAAGAAGTTATGCGGGCAGAGTACCCGCATCATTTTGAAAATTTTGAAAGGACAGTGTAAGTTGCACTGAGGACAGTGAAAAAATAAGGGAGAGGGATTGTAATGTCCCCAAGGCCGAGCCCAGTTGTAAATCTGATGTATGAAATGAATTGTAAATATGTGTTATAGGCTATTGAGCCAAGTTTGTATAAGCCGGTTGGCTTATGTGATTGTTAGGCCAGAGAGCCTAAGGGTTGGAGGCCAAGGGCCTGATTTTGTACTTGTATATATGCAAAAACATTTAATAAAATTGTAAACACCACCAGGTGCAGACCGACCATGATGAATGAGTGAAGGGGGATTGAGCTTCCACAGAGAAGGCAAGGGATTAGGGGTTGGAAGGTGGGAAAGGGGATAAGTGTTTAGTCTAGGGGGGGGGCTTAAGCCTAGGAATAATATTTTATTATTATTCCAAAAGAACATGTGCCATTTATATTTTTTATCCTAAGTTCCTGACCAAGCGAACGTGATGCGTGCTGGTGGAACGCATGCAGTCTCCAGGGCGACAAGTGTTGACCTTGGTGCATGTGAATAAAACAGTTTGGGTGGACCGTGAAGGGGGTTCAGTCTCTCATTCGAATGGACTGCCTGAGGGTGTACAGGCTCTAAGTAGTACGACTGATCCGAGCTTTGTAGAAAAACTTCGTACACCTTCTGAACTGAAAAAACCCGTGTATACCTCTGTACTAAACCAGAAGCCCGTGATCGATTCTGAAAGAGATGGTTTCACCTCTGTTTGAATCAAAAAATCCCGTGTTGTGTCTGGAGAATCCGTGTGCATCCACTACCTGAGATCGAGCCTGTGCATGAGATCTCTGTCCCGAAGCCGTGACCTTGAGCCATTTTTCCATTGCTGAGCCTGTGGAAAAAATCGTGTCTGTTTTTTCATTGGTTGTGTGGCCACGCATTGCTGGACTGCGTGGGAGGTTTGTTGACCTGTGAGTGATTATCTCTAGGCGAGAGAGTGTGCAGAGGAAGGAGAGAAATCCTGGAAGGAACCCTGTAGCTTCCATAGAGCCCAGAGACTTCCGGTCCAGTCTGTTGCTGTAACCCAAGGCAAGGGAGGTTAGTAGTCGAAGGACTGTCCAGGTGAGAGAGAAGGTGTATACTCCTAGGGTGGAACAGGCATGTGGGGAATGAGGGTCTGTGGGCAGTGAGTGTGGGTGGTTCTTGGGAGAGAATCCATTCCTGTGGTTGTGTGTTGTTTTCCCTGTAACCTCAGCCTAACCTAGGATTCCTTGTCTCAGGGTGGAGCTTAGTCCCAGCTCGGGGGTGACCCACTGCTGAGTTGATGAGCAGTGTGGTCTAAGGCTGGGAGGTTCGTGGAAGGTCTGCACTTGGTTGGTGGATTCTACCACTATTAAAACATAAGTATTTGATTATGTTTTAATCATGTTTTGCATGACTCTACTACTTATGTTATCATGATTTTCGCTGTGTATATGAATTAGTATGAAACACCATTGATTGTTAATTATGGCAGTAACTCATATGAGTACTCTGTGTAGAATGTGTTTATTTGTTTAAATGCATGTGGATTATATAATACCTATATGACTTATGTGCCAAGTGGTGTTAAATTTTCCTTTTAAGAGTGATTAAGTCATGGTAGCTGAAAAGGTGCGCTACACCCTGAGTTGCGGGGCTGTTTTGAGGCCCTAAACAACGTTTTAAGGGCTCGCCACAATAAAAAATGCCCTGTGATAAGATGCACAAAATCTATATTCCTCGAATAGACCTGTCCAATGAGATATTGTGCACCTAAAACAAAGATCGTGTGCAAAAGTTACGACCCCAGGAAGTTGATGTACTAACTTACCCAAACGAGACCCACGTGAATTTTGAAGCTTCATCTCCTAGGGTTAGGTTTTTGGATGTCTAGGGTTTTTGACATTCATGTTTATTGTAAAAAGGCCTTCTGAGCCTCATTGTAATCATCTTCTTGCAAATGAGAACAGTCATCACATCTCTTCTCATAGATAAGCCGCCACCATTCCAACAAGCTTGTTTTTCGCTGCATTTTATAGTTTCAACTTATTTCCTTATTAAATAGAAAACTGGTTTTATTGTATCTCGGTTATTTTGTGTTAAGCATCTTTTAATAATCTGTATTCATTTCATTCTGCTCATAAAATCTAGAGCACCAAACTTGGTGAAATTCCAATCTACATATATATATATATATATATATATATATATATATATATATATATACACACATTTTTATAACTTAAACCCAAAATTTGAGGCCCATGGGCTCGACCTTGAGACTTCCCCCTATCCAATGCCTTAACAATAGCATCTGCCACCATTGGGCCAATGGACTCTGTTGGTTAGTCTTCCCCACCTTTTTCTTAAATGTTGAGTCTTCCCACAGATGGGGAAGGAGGGAGCTCGAAGGTATGGTTGGGAATGGATTTCGAGACACAGTATAGAGAATTAATTGCAGAGAGCATGCACAGAAACCGAGACAAGGTTTCTCAGGGGCTTAGGAGTGCCCGAGTCGGATTGAGGCGTGGTGGAAGTCATTTTTGGGTAATTCGACGCCATGAATTCAATGGTTTTGTTGTTTTCTAATCTGAGCAAAGATTCTACAGCTTAATTCCAGAATGAGGTATACTTATGTATTTTTCCAAATTATTTTGTTGAGTTAATAAAAAGGCTTACCCATTTGAGAGTAGGACCTAGAGATGTAGTCCACCAGGGACTAACTTTGTTATCAATTTTTGTGTTCAGATTTGATGCTTATGTCTCTTCATTATTGAACTTTTCCTTCTTTATGGTGCACTTTAATTTATGCTCATTTAATACAATTCTTTATAAGTCACTTCGATGAAAAGATCTTGGATCACTTTCACCTATGTGGAAGAGGAATCATCAAATTCGTTTTATTTATCAACTTTCTTAGACCTGCAATATTTCTTATAATGCCCAAATTTACCACATTTCTAGCATTTCCTCAAATATTTTCCTAGGGATTTAGTTATACATTTAGATTTAGATACCCCCCCAAAAGACTTGCATTCCTATATTGGGGATGACCTCTTACAAATAAATAATTTGTGTTATGACTATCCATGATTTTCCACCACAACTCTTCTGATAACAAGGATGAAACTACATCCTCATACTAGAATGCATATTGTGTGGTACTACCAAATTCTACAACCATATTATCTCAGGATTTTGGAAAACAACATAACAAAGTAATACACTTATCTTCTTATGCAAGTATGATATTAAGAAGGACAAGTTTACTTACCATAGTATTGAAGGAATTTAGATGCTCTGTCAGGGAATATCCATATTCCATCCTAAGATGATACAACTTATTTCTAAGAAACGACTTGTTTACCAAATACTTTGACTGATACAAATTCCCCAACTTCTACCATATTTCCTTGGTTGTAGATTCTCCTGACACATTCAATAACATTGAATCTTCCATGAAAAGTCAAATATTACTCCTTTCTCTTCTATCCAACGTCTCCCAATCTTATTTTGACATACCAGTGGATTGAGTACTAGTAGTTTATGTACCAATACATTATGTACCAATAGGTTTTGTACTAGTAGGTTGTGTTACATAATCCACAACAATCCATTTTTCTTTGTCTACAAGAAGGTCCTCCATCTTGATATTCCATAWCTCAAATGTTTTACCATTAAAATKMTCAATCTCAATTATAGAACTGCTCAGAATTTACTTTCAACACATGAATGACCACTTCAAAGCTCCCATTGAACCCATGTTTATCACAAACCTAATATAAAATTGATCTATTAAGACTGAGCCAAACACTCATCAACAAAGGATTCCCCTTGAAGCCAAAAACGTTCTCTGATACTACATGTAATTTTTAAACTTGTGAATTAAAGAAATGCATACAGATTCTTAATCAAAACAAAAAATAATCAATGGATCATACACATAGTAAAAACAGATTTACGCTGGAAACCCTTAACTTGGAGAAAACTAACCTTCCTTGGTGTCGCACCTCTCAACTCTTCATTATATTAATTTCACCATTCTCAATACAATATATACAATTTTATTTATTCCACATCTACCAAAACTCTAATCCATTAATCTAAGATTAATTTAGAAAACCGCTAAAATTAGTGAAAATTTCTAAAACAACAAAAATTGCCAAAAAACAAATTTGGGGGCACTGCCCCAAACACTTCACGTAGCCAGTGGGGGGTAATTTTGTCCCCTCCTTGGGAAACTCCCATTGCACATGTACACCACTACTAGGGAGGGATTGTCAAATGCAGGAATCAAATCTTATGCACCCCCCCCCCCCAACACACACACAGAAATGAAAATAATATAACACCTACCCAACATCTTGGTGCTAGAAATTGCATTTTGGGCATGGAAATTAAAATAGATCAAGCAAATAGGAAAATCTAGTTAAATCAAAGGAAATATGTCCAAACAATATTGCATATGTTTAATATGAAGGAATGTAAACCAATCAAGGTTCATGTTCCTGTAGGTGTAAATTTATCTACAGATTGGTGTCCGAAGACACAAGAAGAGGAAGGGGACATGTCCCATGTTCCATATGCTAGTGAAATTTGGCAATTTGATGTATGCAATGGTTTGTACTAGACTCCACATTGCACATGTTGTGGGAGTTTTGAGAAGGTATATGTCAAAACTAGGGAAGGAGCATTGGACAATAGTAAAGAGGGTTTTCAATTATTTGTATGACACTACTAGTTATGGATTGTGCTACCAAGGAAGACTAGGATTGGATAGAGTGTTGTACATACATGGCTTTGTTGATGCAGATTGGATTAGAGATCTAGATTGCATAATATCTACAAGTGGGTATATGTTTAACCTATTTAGGGGAGAAATCCATTGGATGATCAAAACAAAGTCTGTAGTGGTACTCTTAACTACAAAAGTTGAATACATGGTAGCCACTCATGCAATAAATGAAGTAGTATGGTTATAGAGATTGTGTTTACGTATTAGGTTGGTACAACAAGTTGCAATGATAGATTGTGACAGTCATATTGAAATATTCCTGGTGAAGAATCTAGCTTATCCTTCAAAGAAAAAACATATTGATTTTCAATATCACTTTCTGAGATAGATGGTTAAATAAAAAAAGGTGTTCTTGATGAAGGTGGACACTTTGAATAATGTTGTAGATTCATTAACAAAATCTGTGAGCACTAAGAAGTTCTCTTCGTGTAGAGGATCTATCAACACTTCTTCTTTGGATTGTTGACTATGTAACACTATAATCCCTTGGATGCAAAGAAAACAATAGGTGGGAGAATGTTGGGTATGTGTTATATTCTTTGCACGACACATGATTTTTCAGCACATGGTTTTCACTAACGGTTTTCTAGTTTTGATTTAGGAATTAGGGTTTTTGACTAATCTGAGTCAATGTATTATGGGTTTTGGATGTCGTGGATTATATATATATATATATATATTATTGTAAACATTGAAGATATATGATGAATATAATATTATAGGTGTGACTCTAAACAGGTTGTTGGTTTTCCCAGTTTGTCTTTCCAGGATTATAATATATATGTAATGTGTATGTGTTCCATTATATATTTTTTGTTTTTATTAAGAATTTGTTTGCAATAATTAATTGTGCAAGGTTAAAATCTACATATTGTGGCCATGATTTTTGTGGATACCAAGTGGCAACGGGATTTTGCAAGTGTTTTTGGTTGGCCCAAAGTGCATTGTAAGATTGAGAAGGATTAGAATGAATACTTGATGATTGATTTCACCAAGGTATATTTTGATTTATGAGACAATGTTGCTCAATTATTTCACTTGTTCCTGGATAAACTGATTTTATTCCAGATAGTGAAGGACAATTCTTTGTATCATGGTCACATTAAAAAATAGCACATATTTCTATACTATCCAAGGGACACTCATGAAGGGGATGTTACTTACGAAATCTTGGACAAAATACATCCAAAGGTAATATTTCATCATCTTGCTTCTTATTTATTTTCATAGTATCTAGTTGGGAACTTAGAGAACCAAGGATGATAGTTTTGAAATTTTCTAACAAATTTTGAAATTCAACTCAAGTAAATGCACTTATTGAGGATTCAATAATTCTCGAAAGACTTTCCCGAGACCCCTTATTTGTTTATTGTTACCTCTTGAATATATTCTACATAACTCACAAATGGTAGTATAAGGTAGTTGAGAAACATCTCTAGCCCCCATCAAATTTAGAACATCCAAACACTCATCTCAGATACATTTAATAAAAAGTGTATGTAGTGTGTTTCCTTATAATTGGTGTTGGTTGGATCATCTAAGATTGTATTGGAATATTTGGACATAGTCCTCCATACTCTATTCTTCTTTTTGAGTCATTTTGAAGGTTTCTCCTCACAAATCCCTAGCTTGGTAGTAGTATTGGTGTTTTTAAAGGAATGCTTGTCTCATATTATCCCAATTTTGTATTAAATTTGTACCCAACCCCATGAACCAATGTAAAGTTGAAACCTTTACATAGATGGAAATTTTTTTAGTTTCTGAGCATCATATGAGTAGTCATAGCTACGACACAATATATCAAACTCAAAGAGAAATTTGTCTAGATTCTCACTACTTAGCCCATGGAAATGAGCTAAAGAAGCAGGTGGGATGTTTTTCATCTAGGTTTTACCCTCTATATCCCTAATAGGAAAATCAAATATGACACAAATATATAGAATAGATCCTCCCCCTTCTTTCTGTTGTTCACCAGCCATGATGAATAAGGAGTTTTTTCAAAATTTCACAGGCCCTCCAAATTAGGTTATAGATTATTTTGAGGTAGATAATATATAAGGTTCTCGTTTATGAATGGTGTTTTCAGGGGGATATAATTCAACATAATTTGTGGAATTTTCCTCCAAATTGGATGTTGTCTCTTCTACATGAGGCTTTTTTTTCACTTACAATGGTATTTCCTCCTCCTCTTACACCTCTTCATTCTAGTGTGTTAGATTCTTGGGTGGCTCTTACTACACCATAAAAATTTCCTCTAGAATCTCTTACTCTATTCATGCACCCTTAACTATCATGAATTTGGATTCAATGGAATAGACACTCACAACAAATTATTATGGTGAATTCGGCATGCTTTTACACTATATCGATATTATAATGAAGTCTTATTTACGTCTTACCTTCTCTATTCTACTGCATTCATCGTTGAATGAATTTAAAAAGTAATATTGTAATATTCCTAAACCAGTGTAAACTAGAGATTCTTGATTATTTTAGTGTCTCCTTGGAAATGATGCCAAAAATGACTTCACTAAAATATGTTGTTTAAAGAGATAATTATCTTAAGGATTCATTTAATCATCAAACCTAGGGTTCATTTTGAACTTGTGAGACACAAATGTTATATGCACATAGTTAAGAGACTCAACATTGACTGGTTTTCAATATGTCTACTTAAATAACAATCTACTCTACTTAAGGTAAAACTTTCAAGTGAAAAAAGAAAAAAAAGAAAAAATAACTACTTTGATTGTGTCTTGGTCTGACTAGTGGCTAGTTTTGGCTATGGGTTACAGAGGTTCCCATTCATGCTTTGGAAGTGAGATAAAAAAACATACAGCCATTTCATTCTAATTTAAATTTAACTTCATTCAAATTCACACTTTAAATAAACTAATCTAGTAGCTAGAAATAAAATAGTAACAATAACAAGCTTGTATGACACAATGCTTATGAATATAGCATAAAAGGTAAATATAAACAAGGTTTTGATTTAAATTATGTGTGGAAACCTGCAACATATAAATAGAGTAAATGAAAATTTTGTGAAGTAATTTAATTAAAGAAAGAAATGTATATATAGAAAATGATAATTGAATACCTCCTTGAAGCAGGCCCAACTCCAATTCAGTTCAACAAACTATGAAAGCTAACTACAACACTTTAAAAATCACTCATAACATGAAATGAAAATTTGTGTGTGTGTGGAAGCAAATTGAAAGTTATGTTCACAAAGTATATAATAATCCTTTAATTTGTCTCATGTCTCCCAAACACGAGAATGGAATTCAGTTTATATATCTATTATGGGAATCTACTCATAATTGTTTGTATTTACAAAAATTCCTAAATCTACGGACATTAACATATGTGTTGATGAATCACTAAAAGCGATAAGTCTATAATTATAAATAAGTGTTTTGACCTATTCAAGTTATTTTATTACTCAGTTAAACCATCCTACCTTGTTTATATATATCTTTACAACATTGTAGATAATTGCATCTAGTTGAAAAAACTCTCCTAAATGAATTAAATGAATTGTTTTAGAACCTATTATAAAAAAATCATAATTTAGAATTCATGAGTCAACTAAACCTTTGTGATGAAAAGGATAGTTCAATTTTATATTGATATTCATATGATCGAACTTGCGTTTGAGTTTCTCACAACAATGGGTGATTATGGGATGACTGTTTTTTATTTTTTTAAATACATCACTTTCTTGTTAACATCTAGAGTTTCTTGTTCTTGGTTTTTGAACATGGGTTTTTCATCACAACGTTTTCTATATATACTTAGCACAAGCATAGCATAAAATGTCTTATCACTAAATATCCTTGGAGGAAGAAAAAATTAGGATAAAGAAGAAAGAAAATTATTTAAATATATGTATGTATTTTTTCCTTGTTATAATTGGTTGCAATGTTTTCAAAATGTCATGCATGAGAAATCAAGATGAATTAGAAAAAAAGATTATCAATCATTATTCGTCCATTGAAATAGGAATTCTCTATATAAGTGTGTCAGAGGATTGTTTTGAAATTTAATTACAACATTAATTTCAAACATAATAGATAATGTGATAGAGTTTATTGAATTTCTAAATATAATAGTGTGATATTATTAGTTACAAATAGCTATTTGTAGAGTTTATTGTTTCCCCTTCCAGCCTAGAGGAGTTTATTGTTTCCCCTTCCAGCACATGATCATAGAATGTGAGTAGTGGGGTGTAAATTTATGGATTAAATGGAAATCCATGGCATGACGGCCTGTAAAAATGTCATTGTTGTTTCACAATTTATTTATTTGTTTTTTAAATATATAAAATAAAGTATTATATTTTGTTTGACACATTGTTATTGTTTTTTTTTAATATTATTTTATTCACGTGTACATATTGGTGTTTTACAATTTATTCATTTGTTCTTTAAAAATATAAAATAAAGTATTATATTTTGTTTGACATATTATGTATTTTGTTTGACTCATTGTTATTTTTTTTTAATATTATTTATTCATGTGTATATATTTACGTTAAAAGGCCTATACTTATTGATAATGGGCAGATTTAATAGGGGTTTAGTGCTTAATAAGTTTTTTATGGATATAATTAAATATGGTTGGGATATTCTTAGTAGTCACACAAAATAAATGGTTGTGATTTCAATCATTAACTTCCTAGCTATTATAAAGACATCCATTTATGTGTTTACTTTTTTACATTTACTTAATCATATTTAAAAATTACTTTGATAGCTAAGTGATTGCCACTTAAATGATTAACAAAAATTAAAATATTAACACCAAATAAACGAAGTGCAACCGTCTATTTATTAATCAATAATAAAATTTAATATATTCTTTTAAGGATTCATTTCTTTTAAGGATTCTTTTGAGTAGCAGCTATTTAGCTGATGTGCTAATATAGTTAAAGTGAATACGAAGACCATTCCACATGTTTGTGTTAATTAATTGATAAAAAAAACACATACATTAAAGGAAAATTTTTAAATTATGATATTATTTATTTTTATATATTTATTAAAACTAAAATAAAATAAAATAAAAATTAATTATAATTTTATTTATTTTTTGTATTTATTAAAAATAGTGATAAAAAAAAGCATTAAAAGAAAATTTTAAAATTCTAATTTTATTTATTTTTATGTATTCATTAGATACATGGTTATGTACTAGATGCTTGTTGAGAGTATTAATTACGATTTTTATCTTATGGAAATATAGTGAGAGGATTATGCAAGTGAGTCTACTTTGTAAGAACTAAAATATGCCCCAACGTACAACTTAGAAGAAGTATGTAAAGATGGTGGAGGATATGACACCTATGCTAGTCGAGATAAATTCTTATTAATTGTGTGTAAAGAGTGAGAATTTAGTTATTTTGATAGATGCATGCACTAGCTTATTGTTCATTGCAAATTTCTTAATTGTTTACTTTTATTATGTTGTCTTTACAATATAAAGAAGAACATGTTAAAGTTTGGGAGGATAATGATGATGAAAATTAATTAAATTTTTGGTTTTTTTTAATGATGGTTGATATGATTTTACTTTTGCATTTAAGATTAGCATTTCCCTGGGATGGCGATAGACCATTTGTTTACATGTATAATATAATTTATATTCTTTTTTCCTTTATTTTATGTATTTTGTATTATAATATGATTAAAATTATTGAAAATGAATATTTGTTTGAATTGTTTTAAAAAAAATATGCAGTCTACAATATAAAAGAATATAAAAGAATGTGACAATGTTATAAAAAACAAGATATAATCGAAATCACATGGACATAACCTAATTTAAATTTGATAAGATCTTAATACCTAAAACAACAAAATATGAACTTTAAAATAGATGTAGGAAGTGAAAAGAGGATGGCAAAAGGTTTCTTACAAGATGATGATGACACCCCTTAGGAAACTTTACTATGACACATTTAGGACATAACTAGGAATTACACTAGACACTCAAGACACTACTATGATGCAACTACAATTCTACCAGGCTGCACTCACAACGTAAGTATGGATTTAATGAGATATATATGATGTTATCAGGATGCAACCAAGATGTATGTTAGACACTTAGGATGATATAACAATGCAATTAGGATGTTGATGCCACACCCATGCTACAAATTGGATGTTAAAGAGACTCTAAATGTAATATGAGGATGTTAATAAGGCTATAAAAGGAAGCTAAACTACTTATGAAAAACTAAAAGGATGTAATATTCATGAAAATGATGCATAGTAGGATGTTATTCATATGTATAATTATGAATGATAAGGATATATGAGGGATGCAAAAAAGGATGTGTTCCTATTGCGTCCTATTTTTCATCTCTATTTCATAAAAAAAACAACTATAAAAAAAAAAAAACAATGTGGTGTCTTTTCCCAACACTCTCATCCATAGGATGAGTAGCCATGTTACATGGATTTCTAATTATGGCCCTTAGAAGCCATATCCCCACAATAACAACTGAATAAGCCTCCCATACATAAAATGTGTGCACAACACAACATAAAAGTTTGCAGTGGAATATATTAGCATGGTCTAATAGATTTCATGGAACCCTAGTGACCATATCTATAATTAATCATTCACGTGCACTAATATACACTCTACTCTACAAGGAGAACACCTTTTAGAGGATTTTTTTGCGAAGGATTTTAGTGTTACAAAATTTGGCAAAAATTTCAAACAAACCTTCACTAGAACCTCCTCTATTGACTCCAAAAGTTTTAGTGGATGTTTTAATAGACGTTCCATATAACTAAAAAAATGGGTGGGAGAAGGTTGTAGCAGAGGTTTTTTGTTCAGTGCATTTATTGTCAAAATGTATCGGTGCACTCTTTACAAACCCACCCTAATGCGTTAATATAATACAAATGCACTAGTGTCTTTATAATTATTTTGCACCATTTTTTCCTTTTTCATTATAAGTAGAGCATCGATGCTCTGATAATTTCTATGCATCGATTATGCCCTGTTTGTGTATGAAGCACCGATTATTTTAATTTTTGTACGCTTTGGTTCATTTAAGTTATAGTGTGCACCAGTGCATTTATTTTTTCTTGAGCACGGGTGCATTTAATATAGCATGCACCCCAGTTCATGTATAAATAGTAAGTATTGGTTTTTATTTTACTATGTGCACTAAAAGGTAGTGAAATTTCGAATATTTGGGGTGTGATGTCAACGCCATTATTTTTGCTAAGCATCGATGCATATATTATACTAAAGAACTGGTGTGTACATTACATTTAGAGTATCAGTGCATATAATAAATGTAATGCAGTGGTTTGTAAATTATATTTAGTGCCCTATTGTATATTATAAACATGATCATCGTACAATTTTGAAAAAATAAATATTATTGTATGTTATGTTGTTTACGAATGGTTCTTTTTCTCAATAGTTTATATCAGTGTGTTATTATAATTAATGTGCACCAGTCTGTATGACCCCTCGAAATGCATTAACTTCTATACTATGACACACATCATCTATTGAGTTCATAAGAACATAGAGCATTGGTATGTATATATTTTAATTAATTGTTTTTTTTTACAAATTTTCATTTAATCATTTCAAAATCAAATATTTTTTACAATAATATTGTTTTAAATTTTTGTTATTGCATTTTTATATAATTATTACATTAATGTCTTATCCAATGAGTTACACCTCTCTTATTTGAAACAATGTGTTGGAATAATGAGAGGGGGGTGAATGAGTATGAGCACTTTATACCACTTTTAACCACAATATATATTCTTTCACTTTAACAACAATGTTCAACAATTTATCATCAATGTATCATCTATGATCGCATTCAATATATATATCATAAGCATGGAATCATAAAAAACATCGCATCAACATCACATCAAGAACACAGTACACGAATATTTACGTGGAAACCCAAATGGGAGAAAACCACGAAATGCTTTCTTATATATATCAAGAATTCATTCATAGGAAGCACCAACTTCCAAATTCTCCATATGCAACTGGAAGGAGGATACAAACCCATATTTATAGTCTCCAACCTGAAGGAAGCTACAATTCCCTAAATTCTCTATCCCCAACCAGAACGAGGCTACAACCCCCTGATTCTCAGGCTCCAACTTGAAGGAAGCTCCAACTCCCTGATTCTTTCGCACTAACTGGAAGGAGGTTGCAACCCCCTATCCTTGCCATGTCATGTCTCCTTGAAATATAAGTGTAGGCGAAATATCACTACCACTGTCACTTCCACTGTCATTGCCACTATCATTATCACCATTACTGCGATTGACACTGTCACATCAAACTGTCCAACTTGTCATTGTCTCATCCATGAAACCACATCCACTCTCATCTGCATGGAACTCATGCCAAGATAACCAAGAGAATGTATCAACCCATATGCTCAACATCACCAACACATGCCTCTACCAAGCATGTACCAAGATCACCACATACTATCACAAGATATGTGCCTAAACCAAGTACCAACTTGTACCATGCATTAGCCTGTACCTCAACATGTACCATCAACCATGTATCACAACAAGTGCATCAACCATGCACCAAAACTATATCATCAACCATGTACACCATGTTGGAGTTACTTCACACACACCTAGGAATTATTTTTCCTAATTTTTTTCCTTGTTTATTAGTCATAATTAGTCATTATCTAGTCTCCTATATTTTAGGGGAGAATATTCCACCTAGAGAATATTCTCTTTCAGTCGACACTTCAATTTGACTAGTTGAGTTGAGTTTAGATGCTACATTGGTTGTGTCACCATGCAACATTGCGATCATCGTCATGCTAATTCAACCTTACCTTGGTATCATCACCAGACAGGCATATTACCCTTGATTCCCTGAGTTAACTCCTCACTACTCTATGTTCAGTAAGTTAACTGAAGACTAGTTGACTAGTTAACTCAACTAGGTGGCAGTTCACTCCCGTAACTGCTTGGGAGACTAGACTAGGTGGCAGTTCACTCCCGTAACTACCTGAAAGACTAGACTAAGTGGCAGTTCACTCCCGTAACTGCCTGAGAGACTAGACTAGGTGGCAGTTCACTCCTGTAACTACTGGTGTGTGTCCAGATCACTCTAGACCACCACTATGGCGCATTGGTTCTCTTCCACTGTGCACTCATTGAGTTATACAGAGTATATCATGTGGAAATTATTCATTATTCTTAACGGTTAATGAAAATTCTTTCATTCTTTCTCTCCTTCTTCTTTCTCCTATTCTCTCTGAAAATGTGTTTATCATTGTTCAGATAGATCTATTTTGTGCAGGTTCAACACATTTACACACCAACCATGTATATGCACATCAACATGTATCGTATCTTATACCATCAACAATGTATCATAACAAGTGCATCAACCAAGCACCAATCCTGTATCATCAACCATGTACCAACCATGTACATCAATCATGTACATGCACATCAAATTGTACCATAACAATGTGTCAACCATGCACATCAACCATCAACACATGTACCATACCATGTGCCAACCATGCACATCAACCACGCACAAAACCTCCAGAAAAATGCCAATATCACCAAGATGTGCCTCAAGCACTATGCCAACATCAAGTGTCCAACATGCACCTCAATCATGTGCCAAAAAAAGAACCAATATATGCCTCAACAAGTATTATACCGACATCAACAAGACATGCATCCAATCATGTACCTCAAAAAATGTGCCTCAACCATATACCATATCACTCATGATATGTCTCAATCATGCCATACACCATACCATCATCAACATGTAACTCTCAAAATATGCATATAAACATACCTATAACTTTGTAATAGACATGGTTTATGTGACCATATGCCTGCAGACCTTCCCCAACTTCAGAAACAAGATAATAACATCTTCATAAAACTTTATCTTAGTCTCATAGGACTAGTTTTTGGATTATTCACAAACCCTAACTTTCAACAAGAGTAAATGTGTACTTGTAATGAATAAAGGTATGAAAATTGTACAAAATAATATTCAATATATTATATGTAACTCCCCTAGGTTTCACTACTTGGAACCTCCCAGAAAAGGATCTATAGTAAAAATGGCAGACCTTGTTGAATTCTAACTTGATCTATAGAGAGAACTTTTAGATCATGTCACGTGCGAAATATTTTATATCTAAATCTGAAAATTGTATAAAAGACACTAAGGAATGTAATATATCCAATGCATTTTGTCTCGCTGAATTTGAATGTTCTATGAATACTTTATGACCTTTTTACCCGAAACACTTGTTTGAGACTAGTTCCATGACTAGCCGAAAACCCTATCTTCCACAGATCGTGTCTCCCAGAATAAAATGATCTAGAAGATTATTTTTCTACCACAGGTACCTTGATATGTCATATCGATATTCCCCAGGTTTATCTATATGAATCATTGTATAAAAAAAATTATAGTGAAAATGGTTATATGACCAATAAATAACATACATTAGAACACATCCTCAAAAGACTTCATCCTCCCTTGAAATTTTGACCTTATTTACTTCATCTTCCCTCTAAAAAACACCTCAGATATCCTTTTTTACCTCGGATAATAATCACTTGATCACTTAGATAGATATTCAATGAACTTGTGAGTATAAATCATGTGCTTTTGATAGACTTCTTGAGGCATATTTATACTTTTTCTAAGTAACCTATTTCCTTAACTTTAGGACCTCTTTCCTTAATTTTAGGACCAATTTCCTAAACTTTAGGGATTCTTTAACTTTGTTTTTACAACCAATTTACCCTTTAATTAAATAATTTTAACCAACTAGGGGATTCTTTACCATTCTTCAGGGCTTCCAACTTCATAAAACCATAACTCCCTAACTTTGAGAAACCATGTGGTGTTCCACATATCACCATGTTGGCAGACATATTAATCTCTATCTTTTCTACAAGCTGCCTACACAAGGTTTTCAAACCTTCATTAATCGTCGCAATTGTTTAAATGATCTCATCATTCTTCGCTTTTTGCACGCCTGCTTTTCGTTTTCGTTTTCACGACTGCAAGCGTGAAAACCCACAGTTAGAATTCATGTTGATTACATCAAAGGATTAATGATCATTTGGTTTATCATGAACCTACTTGAACCTGGTTACCACTCCTTGGACTCAAAAACACCATGATTTCATATATATCAAACCACCACTCACTTTGCATTTGACTATTGTTAATATGGTTTTGATTTATAAATTCGCTGATGCAATGGTTATTTGACATATTGGTGTCTTTGATGTAATCGTTGATGCAATATTCGACATATTGGTGTTTCTTTTAAATCATGCAAATGCCATTGTTTATTTAACATTCGGATTGATTTTTGGTGATGTATATCATGGTTTTCAACGGTTATGTGATAATTCATTTGACATGTTGATTAAAATTCTTTTGGATATACACTATTGTGATTTGAATGTACCAAGGCACCGTTGATTGTACAACCTGACATGATATTTTTGCATGGTCCCAATTTACTCCACCACCCTCGCACGCATAAGCATTAATGCTATGTCTTCCATTTCAGGTTGCCTTTGCTTGTTTTGGGGAAGCTGTGGGAAGAATGGTTCTGTGTCTACCCTGTCAAACCCTCTTGCTGATTACCATGTTGATTTTATTCTATTAGCTATGGCTCCTGTAGTGCGAATCGAGCCCAACGATGCCCAAAATTTATTGTTGTTTGATAACGCCTGAGAGGACCTAGAGAGGAATGGTTGGAGGGTTTTTATTGAAAAGTTAGAGGGTTTCAACCTGGCAGTCGCTCAGCAATTTTCAATTACATTCGATGGATGCAGGGCCAAAGTTGGGGACATCCAACTTGAAATGAACGAGGATTTCCTTAGCTCAGCCACTGGTCTTCCAGTCGAAGGGAAAAAATGGTTTAAAAATTTGAAGGTTGATGAAGTACCATGGCCACTATTGTTTACCTCAAGGAAAATCAACAATTGTGATAAAGGTATGCCAGTTACAGCTCTTAAGTCTAGGTGGCATGATTTGTTGGCTATTATCAAGCACTTCATTACATGGGAAGGTAGATACGGTTTAGTTTTCCTATACCACCTCCGACTGCTCATGAGTTTCATAGATTTTCCCTTAAATATGCCACATTTCCTCCTTCGGAGTTTATATAAAATAGCAAAACATTTCAAGAGGGAGAAATCCAACTCCAGCCTCTTCTACCACTATTTAATTAAAATTATTGTGATTCATCAGTTGAAGGTGAATGGTGATTGTTGGGATGCTTTCTTGTTGAGGAATGGTTTTGCCAATCCTGAAATAGGACAAGTTGAAAAAATCGTGGTCACAGAAACCCTTGTCGGGCCTATCATTCCCCCTCCTACACTCTTGCCCTATGTTGAACCCTCAAGCTACCCGAACGATGCCCAACCTGAAACCCTACCTGACTCATGTCTAAAAGACAGTGGTAATCCTGTTAAGAGGTCTGCAAGGAAAAAGGGTAAGGGTAACAATGATATCAATTGCAAAGGTAAAAAGGCTACGCGTTGGGTATCAAGGTGTGCCCATAACAAACCAAAAGAAAACACAGACCAACAGCCAATTCTGTTGAGTGAAGATTCTGATTCCGAAATTGAACGGTTTCTAATCGAGGAGTATCCATACTCACACGGCCTTTGTTCATTCAAGCTCTATGACTATGTGACAAACCTCCCACCATGTCTTAAAGACAACCCTAACTACCCTGGGATCAAACTCGACCAAGGAATTGCTAGTCAATTAAAAAGCTCCTCACCTGTAATCACATGGCCTGATCAACCACAGCGCAATGAATGCAAGTCGTGGCTCGACCGATATTATACAGACGTCCCTTTGCTCCAATTCTGAATCAAGTCCTTGGAGGACCGAGTAAATGTGATAACCAAAGAAAACAACAACTTTCTAGCTAATGATAAAAGGCAGAAGACCACGGGCTCTTCTGTTTTCAAAAATGTAGAGGCGGCCACTACCATTGTTAATTCAAAAATAGCTTGATCGAATCGAATCCCTGAAACCGAGGTATGGTATTTCAAGAATGATTTTAAAATGATTTTGTTTGTTTTGAATTAGCATAAAGGATTTGTTTGCTCAATCACATCTATTTTTGTTTTGATTTAATTGATAAAACACGATTCTATTTATAATAATAACTAGCTACAGAATCATGTGATTCTGTAGCTAGTTATGAAAATTTGAATTGTTTTGATTTTACAACTAAATACAATCTAAAAATCATGTATTCTTGTCCATTGACATGTACACACGAATTTTAAAGGAGATTGGATCAACAGTGGCATATTTGAACATTCTTTTTCTTTACATACTTTTGGATTAGACTGTTAGTCTTAGATAGAAATAGGAATTTGGGAGATTGTATTCCCATAATTTTTGCAATAGCTTTGATAATTTCCACAATGAATTTTTTCATCCTGTGGCCTTTATATATGTATTATTTTTGTAAACAAAGACCATCGTTGCTTGGGACTAGATACTATGGATTGATGATTATTCAGACTCGAATGAAAGTAGATGTTTGTACAACTTTAGCTTCAATATATCATACTTTTGTTCAAGTTTTTGTTCATTTCAATTTGTAATCAAATTTTTGACTACTTTAGATATCATAATTTG
This sequence comes from Picea glauca, assembly GCA_000966675.3. Taxonomy (NCBI): domain Eukaryota; kingdom Viridiplantae; phylum Streptophyta; class Pinopsida; order Pinales; family Pinaceae; genus Picea; species Picea glauca. The sequence goes on along the minus strand of JZKD02S1698123.1, from coordinate 157,425 downwards.
TTATAGGTTGATGTGATGGGATTTAAATAGTGTCCATATTTGATGTCTCTCACTTTACATACATCAATTATCCTGTTTCAATTTAATGAACAAAAGGTTAATCGTCTTTGTTAAATGAGCAGTTATATACAAATATTTCCAGTGAGATTTATCTTAATGTAATCATTTGTAAATTATAAAATTGTTGTTGCTACATCCTTTACATGTTCTGTCGTTAGCATTCAAAAGAATTGTTTCTTCTTGTTTACGCGAAGTATTGGAAAATCTGGTGCGGGTTGGCCTCATCAAACAGTGAACGCAGATGCTATGTACAGGACGAGTAGGAGATGATAATTTCAGGTCAGTTTGCTATTTTCATTTCAATAGTTTAATTAATATAATAATTCTTTGTAGTTTAGATACACTGTACATATTGTTATTTTTATTGCTTGGTTAGATAGCTGTCATTTCATTTCTTTTTCATAAAAGTTATAAAAATCAAAAAAATACTAGCTTCATTGTCTTAAGACAATTCAAAGATGATTTTGCAGATTTCGATCAAAATTTGCATTTTGTGAATACTGTATAGATAACAGAGATTTAATCATATCAATACACTGTATATTTAATGAGTAGGATTACTATTTCACTAATATTAATTAGCGAACTGTGAATATATATTAGACTTGTATATAGTTGCAGCAGCTGTTTTTTTTCACTTAGTTAGTTTCTTTAGTTTAGTTTTTTTTACTTTCCTAGGACTTAGATCGGCCAACGGAGTCGCTAAACCCATCGGAGTGGATTAATCGAAACGGCTTGGGTTATTTAGACAACCCCAGACTAGATTCACTCCTGAAGTTGACGAGCGGTCAATTTCGCCCGTCAACAAATGGCGCTAGAAGGAGGGCCTGAAAATTATTAATGACACGATGTGGTCGTAAGACTCATCCACCACCCAACCTCTCACCTATAGTGACAAGAAGTCATTAAAATGACAATATTGTCCCTCAAATAGCAACCACATCAAACGACGATATACAGATCACAGTTGAACCAGTAACCCCAAATCCTACAGGTGGTGATGTACAAGAGATTGTCTGCCAATCTCTCATAAGAACACATAGTGCTTTTGCCCATTTAAGGCAACGAAACCAACCTTTGGACCAACCGTTAGATTACTCTGATATCATAGAACAACTTGGAGGCACTAATCTCACTTTAAACCCCATAGATCCAATTCTCAATACTGCAGCAGGAGGATCTAGTATACCACCCTCGCCACCTCCTTCATCCCCTTCTTCCTCTGGAGAAGAATATTTTGATGAAGGCAGTTCCTCATCCCAGCCTTCAACACCACCCACACCAATTGCCAACCAGAACAAGCCTGCCAGACCCTGGCTTGACCAAGATGTAGTAGTCGTACCTAGGCCTCAAAATCCCTTGCCCAATCATCTGGAGAAGTGGCTCCCCAAGTTTGACCCAGAATCTAAACAGATCGCCAAAGATCACATCAAAATTTTTATGTTATCCATTAGACTCCGTAATGTCAAGCACGAAGACGTAGTATGTAGATTGTTCCCCTATACTTTCGAGGGAAATTCCTCTACCTGGTACTTTGCGCAGTAGCCCCATACCATCGTGTCATGGGAGAAGTTTGAATCCTGCTTTCTTGAGAAGTTTGGAGATGATAAGTCCCTATAAGTTCTAGTCATGGAGCTTACTAGCTTAAGAATGAACCCCAAAGAGAAAATCAAAGACTTTAACCAAAGATTCTTAACACTAAAGAACTAAATCCCTACGGATTCGATGCTTGTGGAGAATCTTATCATAGCATATTATACGAAAGCCTTACATCAAAGTATAGCCATTTGGGTAAAGAGATCCAAGAAAGCCACATTGTTAAAGGTCTTTGAAGAGTCCAGTCTGATTGAGAAAGACATCCTCAGCTTAAAAGACACTACTAGCAACAAAATAGAGACTAGTTCATCTTCCAAAAAGGAAATCAAAATCCTCCCTAAACCTGCCCAAAATAAAATGCAACCTGAAAGCTCAGATTTAGAAAACTTACAAAAAGTCGTTCAAAAACTGTCAAATCAAGTTATAGATTTGAAAAGGACGGCCGAAGAAGATTCTTCGAGCAAAGGGCCTTACAAACCCCCGTTTAGGAAGCCTTTTCCCACAAACCGACCTAATTCAAATACTGAAGGCTTAAATCTAGAAAGCCTGCAATTCGCTATTCAAATGATTCTAGAAGCCCAGGATAACTTGATGCCTCCTGAAATCCCTGAGAAAGTAGTTGAACAAGAGACAGTTGAAGAAGATGAATCTTCTCTGAACATTTTTGGACACTTCTCGGATAGCATTTTTCAAGCTAATTTCGAGACAGTACATCCCTACAATACTAGGAGTAAGACAACAAACAAGCCTTCTTCTGAAAACACCATGACTTTGCCCCCAAAACAGTCTAAACCAGCTGAGAGTAAATAGAGTCATGTAAACCCAAGCTTATATTATGATTTGGTTGAATATCTAAAAAAGTTAAGGGCTAACATTTCTGTTTATGAATTATTAAAATTATCGTTTCTGCTACAAAAAATGTTACAGAATATCGCAGAGAACAACATAAACGACAATCCAAGCAGTAACAAAGTTTTTCAGAATAACCCAAAAGTTCCTCAAAAGGCCTCCACTAAGAATAATTCTGATCCTCATGAGAAAAGGGACCTTCCTGTAAATAATGTAACAAATGTAGATAAATTAGTTTTAGAGGCTAGGAGTAAAAAGCAACAAGATTCCACCATTAGTACTCGCAGAAATGTCCCTCCATTTTTGTTAACTTTTGAAATCTTTAATAGGAACGTGCACAACTGTATGGTAGATTCAAGAGAGTAATCCAATGTAATCCCATGGTCTGTGTGTCAGAAGATTAATATTGAAGTTGAACCATCCACCTTAAAGATCATCCAACTTGATCGAACTAGTGTTAAAGTTATAGGCGAATTAAGGAATGTTCTTATAAGATTATCGTCTAACCCCAAAGTTCATCAAGTGATTGATATTATTGTTGTGGATATTCTAGAAGTTTATGGTTTGTTTTTAAGCAGAGACTGGTCAGAGCAGCTACATGGCTATTTCGCGACAGATTGGTCTCACTTGTGGCTTCCCGAGAATGGAAAGCCCAACAAAATCAAGGTAAATCGTGAATGTTACCTAAAGTTCACAGTGACATATTTAAATGATCCCAATGAACCATTTACACCTTTTGCCAATTCACCCAAAATACAAGGGATAGATGCCTTTTTTGGAAATTTCATAGCCGAAACTTCCGCTATCACTAACTCGGAGCAACAGTCTGAAATTGTGGTATATGTGCAACCAACAGTTTCTACCCAATGGTCTCATGCACCCGACAAAAATCAAATATGGTCTCTTTACTTTGACGAGTCAAAGTCAAAGGAAGGAGCTGGTGCGGGCTGTGTTATTATTGATCCAGCAGGTAACAAAACCCTGATTGCATGCAGGTTAGAGTTTGAATGTACAAACAACACAACAAAATATGAGGCTTTATTTCAAGGCCTCAGGAAAGCATTAGATATGAACATTCAAAATTTGACTGTCTTTGGCGATTCGGAAATCGTGGTTAGACAGGTAAGAGATATTATCCACTGTTTATCTCCACATCTTAAAAGCTACCAATCTGAGGTATGGAATTTGATGAATAAGTTTTCTACTTTCAACATAAATTCTATTCCTAGATTGAATAATCCATATGCCGATTTGTTAGCTAATGTAGCTTCGAAACTCTTTCCTGCAGAAGGCTTGTCCCCAAATGCATTCTCTGTCGAACTATTGTTCAGGCCATCCATCCCCGACAACATTACAAATTGGAGAGACTTCGACGATGATCAACAAACAATTATTTTCTTGCATATGGAAGAAACTTTCCAAGGCGCAGTGATCGACGAATGCACTCATGACGAGAATCTTCGCGATTTCACGGTAATACCAGATCCGAGATCTCCTGAATCTTCATCGGACATGGTAAATTCTATCCCTAAATCTATAGTTAGATTAGAAAAAATTTATGATCTTCAAGACAAATTCAAAAAATTGGTCAATTGTAAAACAAATAGTTCCTCTTTATCGTATGAAAGAGTAAACTTGGGAACTAATGACAATCCACAGTGCATTAATTTAGGGGTGGGGTGTTCTAAACAAGAGAAAGCGACGTTTATTAAATTGTTTAAGGAATTCAAATATTTTTTTTCATGGACGTATGACGACCTAAAAAACTTTGATCCTAACATCATACAACACGTCATTCCTATGAAACCTCAAACCTTGTCGTTTCAACAAAAGTTAAGAAAAATGCACCCTAAACTCGAACCGACTGTCAAAAAAGAATTAAATAAACTCTTGAATGATAAGATAATTTTCTCATTTAGGCACATGCAATGGGTCTCTAATCTAGTCCCTGTCCGGAAGAAGAGTGGTGAAATCTGACTATGCGTCGATTTCCGAAACCTTAATCGAGCGTCTGATAAAGACAACTACCATGTCCCACGCATGGAACAGATCCTTCAACAGGTATCTGGTTCTGAAAGATTATCCTTATTGGATGGTTTTTCAAGGTATAACCAAGTTCTGATGTCTCCTCCAGACCAACTTAAAACTACCTTCCACACTCCATGGGGCACCTACGCTTATAGGAAAATGCCCTTTGGACTCAATAATGTTGGTGTCACTTTCTAGAGAGCGATGGACATCTCTTTCCAAGGCTTAATCAATCAATATGTCGTAGTTTACCTAGATGATATTACTTTATTCTCAAAAAACAAACTTGATCATCTAGCTCATTTGAGATCCGTTCTACAGCAATGTCGTAAGTACGACATTTCTCTGAATCCTAAAAAATCTATCTTCGCAGTAGAACAAGGTAATCTCTTAGGATTTATTTTATCAAGCAAATGGATGATTATCGACCCTGAAAGGGCTCAATTCATCTCAAAACTCCCCACTCCCTCATCAAAAAAGTCTATGCATTCTTTCTTAGGCCAGATAAACTTTGTCAGGAGATTCGTCCCCAATTTTTTAGAAATGGTGAGACCTTTACATAATTTAATAAAAAAGGATGCACAATATCATTGGGGACCCTTAGAAAACCAAGATTTTACTTCAATAAAAAAGACCATAATAGACACTCCTTCTCTGATGAGCCCCGACTTTTTGCAAGACTTCACTCTCTACACATTTGCTTTGACCGCTCCTACACTATTGTCCTAACTCAAAAGAACGCTGAAAACAATGAAGTCCCAATTGCCTTTATGAGATCAAATTTCAAAGGTGCATAACTTAATTACCCAATAGTAGATAAGCAAGCCTATGATGTTTTTAAAGCAGTAAATCACTTCTGATATTATCTTTTAAAATCTAGGACGAAAATTATTGTCCCTTACCCGACCGTCAGAAATCTGTTAGTGCAGAAAGAACTAGGTGAAAAGAGGGAAAATTGGGTCACCTCCTTACAAGCATATGACATAGAAATCACCCCAACAAAAATAATGAGAGGCTAAGGGCTATGAAAGTTAGTCACTGACTCAGCGGCAGGACAACAAGAGGAAAACGATATGTCAAACCCATGACAACACTACCAAAATTTAATTTGTTGTGCACAAAACCCTGCTAGTCCGTGGTATGACGATATAAAGTTTTGTCTTTAACACGGGTCAACCCCCCGTCACCTGGATCCCACTAAAAGAAGAGCATTAAGATTGAAATATGACTCCTTTCAGTTGATTAATGGTATTCTTTTTAGTCAAAATTTTGATGGAGTACTAATGCACTGTCTTGAGAAAGATGAAGCAGAAAAGGTCTTATTAGAATTGCAAGAAGGAGAGGCTAATGGGCATTTTGGTGGGGATACCACTACCCATAAAGTATTAAGAGCAGGTTATTACTGGCCTACACTTTTTAGAGATGCTCATGCCTTGTGTCGCAAGTGTATTATTTGTCAAAAAGCATCCGGGCGGATACAGAAACTAGCCTTCCCTTTGCAGCCTGTTTCAGTAGACTCCCATTTTCAGCAGTGGGGTCTTGATATTATAGGTCCAATCAATCCGCCATCCTCACAGCAACATAAGTTTACCATAACAGCCATGGATTACTTCACTAGGTGGTCTGAAGCTGCCCCATTAAGAGCTGTAAATACCAGTCAGGTAATTGCCTTTTTAAATTCGAATATTATTACTCGTTTTGGTATCCCTGACTGTTTAGTATTCGATAACGCTTCCTATTTTTCCTCTCTTTGATGAGTGACTTCCCTCTAGAAAAAGGAATTAAATTAAAATATTATGCCATCTATTACCCTCAAGGAAATGGATTGGTAGAATCAACTAATAAGAATCTGATTAAAATCATCAAGAGAATGGTATCTGAAAATCACAAAAATTGGCATAATTCACTGTTAAACGCAATCTGGGTTGATAGAGTAACTCCGAAAACTGTTGTGGGTAACTCTCCCTTCTTTCTCATCTATGGTAGAGAAGCAATTCTACCACCACATGTTCTTCTTCCCTCACTGAAGCTATCACAAAAAATACAGGAAGAGGACTACCCCCCTTTGGAAAATCGAATTAACGCATTATTAAAACTAGAAGAGGTAAGGGCTCAAGAAAAACAGAATTTGGATTAGCATCAACTTGTGGTTAAAAGCTGGTTTGATTCCAACTCTACTTCTGACAGGAACTTTGAAGTAGGTGACCTTGTCCTAAAATGGGACAAACCACATGAGGGAAAGGGAGAGCATACGAAGTTTCAGAACTTATGGCTAGGACCGTTTTTTATTGCTGAGAAATTCGGTCCCAGCTCTTTCAGATTATAGAGTCTAGAGGGACAGCCAGACACCTATCCGGTGAATGGCCAAGCTCTAAAAAGGTATTTCTCTTGAGGACAACCCTATGTACACTGTGTAAATATTTTTCCTTTGTTTTCTTTTCATTTTTCTTTGTTGTTTTGGTTTTGATTTCTCCCTTATGCTTACCTGTTTTACTTTTGAAATACATATACCTGTATCATGAACTGTTCAGACAAAGAGAACAGAAAAATTTCCCCTTTGAAATGACTGTTGAAAGTTTGTTTAAACATCAATTATGATATGCTTCTGAAATTTACAGTCGTGTTAAAGAAAGTCTGTTGTTTGAAAGGAGTTTATTGATTTCAATCTGTAATTGAAGCCTGTCACGATCATCCATTTTCTTCTTACGTTGTCCCTGTTCCTTAAGAGAACAACTTAGAAGATGTCTCCCTGCCTCTGAAGGTCAGTTTATTAACAAATTATCTCTAGATCTTAATGAAGGATAGTTTTAAAAAAAAAAAAAATCTCAATGTCTGTAATTTATTAAAATATGTCCAAAATATCATAATTTTCAGCATCACTCCGCTCAATTATATATCTTTAAAAACCAAATAAATCATTAAAGAGTTGTGGGAAGTTCTTGTAAACCCGTCGGGATACTGAACAGGTCTACTGGCAGTGGGTACATGATGCCAAGATAACTTTGTCGGGGTACTGAACAGGCCCGCTGACAGCGAAGCAATGTCGGGTATATGAAAATTTTCAGATATGGAATCTCTTGACCTTAAATGTCCTTCGTTTTGATCTGGAATTTCCTGGCAGCATACAGATATTGGAGTGGGTTAAATGGCAACCCTATCGAGGCTATGGATGCCTGCTGGCAACAGTGGCTCTGTCAACAGTATTGGAGATTTTAACCTTAATATCGTGACTCTCTTTTGTTTAGATTTTCATCAATTTTCATCTTTTAAATAACAAGCAATCTGAAACTGGAATTTTTTATGATTGATGATGATGTTCAAACAATTTCCTGGTTGTTTTTGAGTTGGAGTTTTTTTCATTATCCTAATTTGGACTTTGTCGTTTGGTAGAGATAAATGCTTCTACCAGTGTGTCGCCATTGTTGGAAGCCATATTAATCTCTATCTTTTCTACAAGCTGCCTACACAAGGTTTTCAAACCTTCATTAATCGTCGCAACTATTTAAATGATCTCATCATTCTTCGCTTTTTGCATGCCTGCTTTTCATTTTCATTTTCACAACTCCAAGCGTGAAAACCCACAGTTAGAATTCATGTTGATTACATCAAAGGATTAATGATCATTTGGTTTATCATGAACCTACTTGAACCTGGTTACCACTCCATGGTCTCAAAAACACCTTGATTTCATATGTATCAAACCACCACTCACTTTGCATTTGACTATTGTTAATATGGTTTCGATTTATAAATTCGTTGATGCAATGGTTATTTGACATATTGGTGTCTTTGATGTAATCCTTGATGCAATATTCGACATATTGGTGTTTCTTTTAAATCGTGCAAATGCCATTGTTTATTTAACATTCAGATCGATTTTTGGTTATGTATATCATGGTTTTCAATGGTTATGTGATAATTCATTTGACATGTTGATTAAAATTCTTTTGGATATACACTATTGTGATTTGAATGTACCAAGGCACCGTCGATTGTACAGCCTGACATGATATTTTTACATGGTCCCAATTTACTCCACCACCCTCGCACGCATAAGAATTAACGCTCTGTCTTGCATTTCGGGCTGCCTTTGCTTGTTTTGGGGAAGCTGCGGGAAGAATGGTTCTGTGTCTACCCTGTCAAACCCTCTCGCCGATTACCCTGTTGATTTTATGCTATCATCTATGGCTCCTGTAGTGAGAATTGAGCCCAACGATGTCCAAACTTTGTTTTTGTTTGATAACACCCAAGAGGAACTAGAGAGGAATGGTTGGAGGGTTTTTATTGAGAAGTTCGAGGGTTTCAACCTGGAAGTTGTTCAGCAATTTTCATTTACATTCGATGGATGCAGAGCCAAAGTTGGGGACATCCAACTCGAATTCAATGATGATTTCCTTAGCTCGGCCACTGGTCTGCCAGTCGAAGGGCAAAAATGGTCTAAAAATTCGAAAGTTGATGAAGTACCATGGCCACTGCTGTTTACCTCAAGGAAAATCAATAGTTTCGATAAAGGTATGCCAGTTACAGCTCTTAAGTCTAGGTGGCATGATTTGTTGGCTATTATCAAGCAGTTTATTACATGCGAAGGTAGATACAGTTTAGTTTTCCTATACCATGTCTGGTTGCTCATGAGTTTCATAGATTTTCCCTTAAATATGCCACATTTCCTCCTTCAAAGTTTATATAAAATGGCTAAACATTTCAAGAGGGAGAAAGACGACTCCAACCTCTTCCACCAATTTTTAATTAAAATTATTATGATTCATCAGTTGAAGGTGAATGGTGATTGTTGGGATGCTTTCTTGTTGAGGAATGGTTTTTCCAGTCCTGAAATAGGACAAGTTGAAAAAATTGTGGTCATAGAAACCCTTGTCGGGCCTGTCATTCCTCCTCCTACACTCTTTCCCTATGTTTAACCTTCAACCTACCTGAACGATGCCCAACCCGAAACCCTGCCTGACTCATGTCTAAAAGACAGTTGTAATCCTGTTAAGAGGTCTGCAAGGAAAAAGGGTAAGGGTAACAACAATATCAATTGCAAAGGTAAAAAGGTCGTGCGATGGGTATCAAGGTGTGCTCATAACAAACCAAAAGAAAACACAGACCAACAACCAATTCTGTTGAGTGAAGATTCTGATTCCAAAATCGAACGGTTTCTAACCGAGGAGTATCCATACTCACACGAAATTTGTTTAGTCAAGCCCTATGACTATGTGACGAACTTCCCGCCATGTCTTAAATATGACCCTAACTACCCTGGGATCAAACTTGACCGAGGAACTGCTAGTCAATTAAAAAGCTCCTCACCTGTAATCACACGGCCTGATCAACCACAGTTCAATGAATGCAAGTCGTGGCTCGACCGATATTATACAGACGTCCCTTTGATCCAATTCCGAATCAAGTCCTTGGAGGACCGAGTAAATGTGTTAACCAAAGAAAACGACAGGTTTCTAGCTAATGACAAAAGGAAGAAGACTACAGGCTCCGTTGTTTTCAAAAATGTAGAGGTGGCCACTACTATTGTTAATTCAAAAATAGCTTGATCGAATCGAATCCCTGAAACCGAGGTATGGTATTTCAAGAATGATTTTAAAATGATTTTGTTTGTTTTGAATTAGCATAAAGGATTTGTTTTCTCAATACCATCTATTTCTGTTTTGATTTAATTGATAAAACACGATTTTGTTTATAATAATAACTAGCTACAAAATCGTGAGATTCTGTAGCTAGTTATGAAAATTTGAATTGTTTTGATTTTACAACTAAAATACAATCTAAAAATCATGTATTCTTATGCCTTGACAGGTACACATGAATTTTAAAGGAGATTGTATCGATAGTGGCATCTTTGAATATTCTTTTTCTTTACATACTTTTGGATTAGACTGCTAGTCTTAGATGGAAATAGGAATTTGGGAGATTGTATTCCCATAATTTTTCCAACAGCTTTGATAATTTCCTCAAGGAATGTTTTCATATTGTGGCCTTTATATATGTATTATTTTTGTAAACAAAGACCATCGCTGCTTGGGAGCAGAGACTATGGATTGATGATTATTCAGACTCGAATGAAAGTAGATGTTTGTACGACTTTAGCTTCAATATATCATACTTTTGTTCAAGTTTTTGTTCATTTCAATTTGTAATCAAATTTTTTACTACTTTAGATATCATAATTTGTTATAGGTTGATGTGATGGGATTTAAATAGTGTCCATATTTGATGTCTCTCACTTTACATACAACAATTATCCTGTTTCAATTTAATGAACAGAAGGTTAATCTTCTTTGTTAAAGGAGCAGTTATATACAAATCTTTGCAGTGAGATTTATCTTAATGTAATCATTTTTAAATTATAAAATTGTTGTTGCTACATCCTTTACATGTTCTGTCGTTAGCATTTAAAAGTGTTGTTGCTTCGTGTTTACGTGAAGTATTGGAAAATCTGGTGCGGGTTGGCCTCATCAAACAGTGAACGCAGATGCTATGTACAAGACAAGTAGGAGATGCTAATTTCAGGTCAGTTTGCTATTTTCATTTTAATAGTTTAATTAATATAAGAATTCTCTGTAGTTTAGATACATCGTACATATTGTTATTTTTATTGCTTAGTTAGATAGCTGTCATTTCATTTCTTTTTCATAAAAGTTATAAAAATAAAAAAAATACTAGCTTCGTTGTCATAAGACAATTCAAATATGATTTTGCAGATTTCGATCAAAATTTGCATTTTGTAAATACTGTATAGATAACAGAGATTTAATCATATCAATACACTATATATTTAATGAGTAGGATTACTATTTCACTAATATTAATTAGTGAACTGTGAATATATATTAAACTTGTATATAGTTGCAGCAACTGTTTTTTTTCACTTACTTAGTTTCTTTAGTTTAGTTTTTTTTACTTTCCTAGGACTTAGATCGGCCAACGGAGCCACTAAACTCGTCGGAGTGGATTAATACAAATGGCTTGGGTTATTTAGACAACCCCGGACTGGATTCACTCCTCCAGTTGACGAGCGGTCAATTTCTCCCATCAACAAATGGCGCTAGAAGGAGGGCCTGGAAATTATTAATGGCACAAGGTGGTTGTAAGACTCCTCCACCACCCAACCTCTCACCTATAGTGACAAGAAGTCATTCAAACGACAACATCGTCCCTCAAATAGAAACCACATCAAACGACGATCTACGGATCACAGTTGAACCAGTAACCCCAAATACTACAGGTGGTGACGTACAACAGATTGTTCGCCAATCTCTCATAAGAACACATAGTTCTTTCACCCGTTTAAGGCAACCAAACTGACCTTTGGACCACACCTTATATTTCTATGATATCAAAGAACAACTTGGAGGCACTAATATCACTTTAAACCCCGTAGATCCAATCCTCAATCCTACAACAGGAGGATCTGGTATACCACCCTCACCACCTCCTTCATCCCCTTCTTCCTTTGATGAAGGCAGTTCCTCATCCCAGCCTTCGACACCGCCCACACCAATGGCCAACCAGAACAATTATGCCAGACCCTGGCTCGACCAAGATGTAGTAGTCATACCCGGGCCTCAGCATCCCTTACCCAAACATCCAGAGAAGTGGCTCCCCAAGTTTGAACCGGACTCTAAACAGATCGCCGAAGATCACATCAAAAAGTTTATGTTAGCCATTAGACTCTGTAATGTCGAGCACGAAGACGTAGTTTGTATATTGTTCCCCTATACTTTCGAGGGCAATGCCTCTACTTGGTACTTTTCCCAGCAGCCCCATACCATCGTGTCATGGGAGAAGTTTGAATCCTGCTTTATTGAGAAGTTTGGAGACGATAAGTCCCCGAAAGTTCTAGTCATGGAGATTTCTAGTTTAATAATGAATTCCAAAGAGAAAATCAAATACTTTAACCAAATATTCTTAACACTAAAGAACCGAATCCCTACGGATTCGATGCCTGCTGAGAATCTTATCATAACATATTATACGAAAGCCTTACATCAAAGTATAGCCATTTGGGTAAAGAGATCCAAGAAAGCCACGTTGTTAGAGGCCTTCGAAGAGGCTAGTCATATTGAAAAATACATCCTCATCTTAAAAGACACTACTAGCAACGAAATAGAGACTATTTGATCTTCCAAAAAGAAAATTGAAATCCTCCCTAGACCTACCCAAAATAAAATGCAACCTGAAAGCTCAGATTTAGAAAACTTACAAAAAGTCGTTCAAAAAATGTCAAATCATGTTCTAGATTTGAAAAGGATGGCCAAAGAAGCTTCTTCGATCAAAGGGCCTTACAAACCCCCATTTAGGAAGCCTTTTCCCACCAACCGACCTAATTCAAAATCCGAAGGCTTAAATCTAGAAAGCCTACAATTCGCTATTCAAACGATTCTAGAAGCCCAGGATAACTTGATGCCTCTTGAAATCCCTGAGGAAGTAGTTGAACAAGAGACAGTTGAAGAAGATGAATCTTCTCTGAACATTTTTGGACACTTCTCAGATAGCATTTTTAAAGCTAATCTCGAGACAGTACGTCCCTACAATACTAGGAGTAAGACAACAAACAAGCCTTCTTATGAAAACACCATGACTTTGCCCCCAAAATAGTCTAAACCAACTGAGACTAAACAGAGTCATGTAAACCCAAACTTAGATTATGATTTGGTTGAAAATCTAAAAAAGTTAAGGGCTAACATTTCTGTTTATGAATTATTAAAATTCTCGTTTCTGCTACAAAAAATGTTACAGAATATCGCAGAGAACATCAAAAACGACAATCCAAGCAGTAACAAAGTTTTTCATAATAACCCAAAAGTTCCTCAGAAGGCCTCCGCTAAGAATAATTCTGATCCTCACGAGAAAAGGGACCTTCCTGTAAATAATGTAACAAATGTCGATAATATAGTTTTAGAGGCTGCGAGTAAAAAGCAACAAGCTTCCACCATTAGTACTCGCAGAAACATCCCTCCATTTTTGTTAACTTTTGAAATATTTAATAGGAATGTGCACAATTGTATGGTAGATTCAAGAGCGTCATCCAATGTAATTCCATGGTCTGTGTGTCAGAAGATTAATGTTGAAGTTGAACCATCCACCTTAAAGATCATCCAACTTAATCGAACTAGTGTTAAATTTATAGGCGAATTAAGGAATGTGCTTATAAGATTATCGTGTAACCCCAAAGTTCATCAAGTGATTGATATTATTGTTGTGGATACTCCAGAAGTTTATGGTTTGTTTTTAATCAGAGACTGGTCAGAGCAGCTACACGGCTATTTCGCGACAGATTGGTCTCACTTGTGGCTGCCCGAGAATGGAAAGCCCAACAAAATCAAGGTAAATCATGAACGTTACCTAAAGTTCACAGTGACAGATTTAAATGATCCCAATGAACCATTTACACCTTCTGCCGATTCACCCGAAATACAAGGGATAGATACCTTTTTTGGCAATTTCATGGCCGAAACTTCCACTATCACTAACCCGGAGCAGCAGTCCGAAATTGTGGCATATGTGTAGCCAGCAGTTTCTACCCAATGGTCTCATGCACCCGAAAAAAATCAAATATGGTCTCTTTACTTTGACGGGTCAAAGTCCAAGGAAGGAGCTGGTGCAGGCTGCGTTATTATTGATCCAGCAGGTAACAAAACCCTGATTGCATGCAGGTTAGAGTTTGAATGTACAAACAACACAGCAAAATATGAGGCTTTATTGCAAGGCCTTAGGAAAGCATTAGATATGAACATATTCAAAATTTGACTATCTTTGGCAATTCGAAAATCGTGGTTAGACAGGTAAGAGATTCTATCCACTGTTTATCTCCACATCTTAAAAGATACCAATCTAAGGTACGAAATTTGATGAATAAGTTTTATGCTTTCAACATAAATTCTATTCCTATATTGAATAATTCGGAAGCCGATTTGTTAGCTAATGTAGCTTCGAAACTCTTTCCTGCAGAAGGCTTGTCCCCAAATGCATTCTCTGTCGAACTGTTGTTCATGCCATCCATCCCCGACAACATTACGAATTGGAGAGTCTTCGACGATGATCAACAAATTATTAGTTTCCTGCATATGGAAGAAACTTTCCAAGGCGCAGTGATCGACGAATGCACTCATGATGAGAATCTTCGCGATTTCACGGTAATACCAGATCCGAGATCTCCTAAATATTCATCGGACATGGTAAATTCTATCCCCAAATATGTAGTTAGATTAGAAAAATTTTATGATCTTCAAGACAAATTCAAAAAATTGGTCAATTGTAAAAAAAATAGTTCCTCTTTATCGTATGAAAAAGTAAACTTGGGAACTAATGGCAATCCACAGTGCATTAATTTAGGGGTGGGGTGTTCTGAACAAGAGAAACCAACGTTTATTAAATTGTTTAAGGAATTCAAAGATGTTTTTGCATGGACGTATGACAACCTAAAAACCTTTGATCCTAATATCATACAACACGTCATTCCTATGAAACCCCAAACCTTGCCGTTTCAACAAAAGTTAAGAAAAATGCACCCTAAACTCGAACCGACCGTCAAAAAATAATTAAATAAACTCCTGAAAGCTAAGATAATTTTCCCAGTTAGGCACATGCAATGGGTCTCTAATATGGTCCATGTCTGGAAGAATAGTGGTGAAATCTAACTATGCGTCGATTTCTAAAACCTTAATCGAGCGTCTGATAAAGACAACTACCCTGTCTCACCAATGGAACAGATCCTTCAACAGGTATCTGGTTCTGAAAGATTATCCTTATTGGATGGTTTTTCAGGGTATAACCAAGTCCTGATGTCTCCTCCAGACCAACTTAAAACTACCTTTCGCACTCCATCGGGCACCTACGCTTATAGGAAAATGCTCTTTGGACTCATTAATGTTGGTGCCACTTTCCAGAGAGCGATGGACATCGCTTTCTGAGGCTTAATCAATCAATCTGTCGTAATTTACCTAGATGATGTTACTGTATTCTCGAAAAACAAAGTTGATCATCTAGCTCATTTGAGATCCGTTCTACAATGATGTTGTAAGTACGACATTTCCTTGAATCCTAAAAAATCTATCTTCACAGTAGAACAAGGTAAGCTCTTAGAATTTATTATATCAATCAAAGGGATGATTATCGAACCTGAAAGGGCTCAAGTCATCTCAAAACTCCCCCCTCCCTCCTCAAAAATGTCTATGCAGTCTTTCTTAGGCCAGATAAACATTGTCAGGAGATTCGTCCCTAGTTTTTCAGAAATGGTGAGACCTTTACAGAATTTAATAAAAAAGAACGCACAATATCATTGGAGACCCTTAGAAAACCAAGATTTCAATTCAATAAAAAAGGCCATAATAGACGCTCCTTCTCTGATGAGCCCCGAATTTTCGCAAGACTTCACTCTCTACACATTTTCTTCTGACTGCTCCTACGCTGCTGTCCTAACTCAAAAGAACGTTGAAAACAATGAAGTCCCAATTGCCTTTATGAGCTCAACTTTCAAAGGCATAGAACTTAATTATCCAGCAGTAGATTAGAAATCCTATGCTGTTTTTAAAGCAGTAAATCACTTCCGATCTTATCTTTTGAAATCTAGGATGAAAATTATTGTCCCTTACCCGGCTGTCAGAAATATGTTAGTGCAGAAAGAACTAGGTGAAAAGAGGGTAAACTGGGTCACCTCATTACAAGAGTATGACATATAAATCACCCTAGCACAAATAGTGAGAGGCCAAGGGCTATGCAAGTTATTCGCTGACTCAGTGGCATGACAGGAAGAGGAAAACGATATGTCAAACCCATGACAACACTACCAAAATTTAATCTGTTGTGCACAAAACCCTGTCAGTCCGTGGTATGACGATATAAAGTTATGTCTTGAACATGGATCAGCCCCTCGTCACCTGGATCCCACTAAAAGAAGAACATTCAGATTGAAATCTGTCTCCTTTCAGTTGATTAATGGTATTATGTTTCATCAAATTTTTGATGGAGTACTAATGCACTGTCTTGAGAAAGATGAAGCAGAAAAGGTCTTATTAGAATTGCACGAAGGAGAGGCCGGTGGGAATTTTGGTGGGGATACCACTGCCCATAAAGTATTAAGAGCATGTTATTACTAGCCTACACTTCTTAGAGATGCTCATTCCTTGTGTTGCAAGTCTATTATTTGTCAAAAAGCATCTAGGCGGATACAGAAACCAGCCTTCCCTTTGCAGCCCGTTTCAGTAGACTCCCCTTTTCAGCAGTGGGGTCTTGATATTATAGGTCCAATCAATCTTCCATCCTCACAGCATCATAATTTTATCATAATAGCCACGGATTACTTCACTTCACTAGGTGGTCCGAAGCTACCCCATTAAGAGCTGTAAATACCAGTCAAGTAATTGCATTTTTAAATTCTAATATTATTACTCATTGTGGTATCCCTGACTATTTAGTATTCGATAATGCTTCATATTTTTCGTCTCTTGAGATGAGTGAGTTCGCTTTAGAAAAAGTAATTAAATTAAAATATTATGCCAGCTATTACCCTCGAGGCAATTGATTGGTAGAATCAACTAATAAGAATCTGATTAAAATCATCAAGAGAACGGTATCTGAAAATCACAAAAATTGGCATAATGCACTGTTAAACGCAATCTGGGCTGATAGAGTAACTCCGAAAATTGTTGTGGGCAACTCTCCCTTCTTTCTCGTCTATGGAAGAGAAGCAATTCTGCCACCACATATTCTTCTTCCCTCACTGCAGCTATCACAAAAAATACAGGAAGAGGACTACCCCCCTTTGGAGAATCGAATTAACGCATTATTAAAACTAGAAGAGGTAAGGGTTCAAGCAAAACGGAAGTTGGATCAGCATCAACTTGTGGTTAAAATCTGGTTTGATTCCAACTCTTCTTCTGATAGGAACTTTGAAGTAGGTGACCTTGTCCTAAAATGGGACAAACCACATGAGGGAAAGGGAGAGCATACGAAGTTTCAGAACTTATGGCTAGGACCGTTTTTTATTGTTGAGAAATTGGGTCCCAGCTCTTTCAGATTACAGAGTCTAGAGGGATAGCCAGACACCTATCTGGTGAATGGACAAGCTCTAAAAAGGTATTTCACTTGAGGACAACCATGTGTACACTGTGTAAATATTTTTCCTTTGTTTGCTTTTTATTTTTCTTTGTTGTTTTCATTTTGATTTCTCCCTTATGCTTACTTGTTTTACTTTTGAAATACATATACCTGTATCATGAACAGTTCGGACAAAGAGAACAGAAAAATTTCCCCTCTAAAATGACTGTTGAAAGTTTGTTTAAACATCAATTATGATATGATTCTAAAATTTACATCCATGTTAAAGAAAGCCTGTTGTTTGAAAGGAGTTTATTGATTTCAATCTATAATTGAAGCCTGTCACGATCATCCATTTTCTTCTTACGCTGTCCCTGTTCCTTAAGAGAACAACTCAGAAGATGTCTCCCTACCTCCGAAGGTTGGTTTATTAACAAACTATCTCTAGATCTTAATGAAGGACAGTTTAAAAAAAAATAAAAATTCTCAAGGTCTCTAATTTATTAAAGTATGTCCAAAATATCATAATTTTTAGTGTCACCCCGCTCAATTATATATCTTTAAAAACCAAATAAATCATTAAAGAGCTGTGGGAAGTGCTTGTAAACCCGCCAAGATACTGAAAAGGTCTACTAGCAATGGGTAAATGCATGCATGATGCCAAGATAACTTTGTCAGGGTACTGAATAGGCCCGCCGACAGCGAAGCAATGTTGGGTATATGATAATTTTCAGATATGGAATCTCTTGACCTTAAATGTCCTTCATTCCGATCTGGAACTTCCTGGCAGGATACGGATATTGGAGTGGGTTAAATGGAAACCTAGTCGAGGCTATGGACACCTACTGGCAGCAGTGTCTCTGTCAATAGTATTGGAGATTTTAACCTTAATATCGTGACTCGCTTTTGTTTTGATTGTCATCAGTTTTCATCTTTTAAATAACAAGCAATCTGAAACTGGAATTTTTTATGATTGATGATGATGTTCAAACAGTTTTTTGGTTGTTTTCGAGTCGTAGTTTTTTTCATTATCCTAATTTGGACTTTGTCGTTTGGCAGAGATAACTGCTTCTACCAGTGTGTCGCCATTGTTGGCATCCATATTAATCTCTATCTTTTCTACAAGCTTCCTACACAAGGTTTTCAAACCTTCATTAATCGTCGCAACTATTTAAATGATCTCATCATTCTTCACTTTTTGCACGCCTGCTTTTCGTTTTTGTTTTCACGACTGCAAGCGTGAAAACCCACAGTTAGAATTCATGTTGATTACATCAAAATATTAATGATCATTTGGTTTATCATGAACCTACTTGAACCTGGTTACCACTCCTTGGTCTCAAAGACACCTTGATTTCATATGTATCAAACCACCACTCACTTTCCATTTTACTATTGTTAATATGGTTTCGATTTACAAATTCGTTGATGCAATGGTTATTTGACATATTGGTGTCTTTGATGTAATCGTTGATGCAATATTCGACATATTGGGGTTTCTTTTAAATCGTGCAAATGCCATTGTTTATTTAACATTCGGATCGATTTTTGGTTATGTATATCATGGTTTTCAATGGTTATGTGATAATTCATTTGACATGTTGATTAAAATTCTTTTGGATATACACTATTGTGATTTGAATGTACCAAGGCATCGTTGATTGTACAGCCCAACATGATATTTTTGCATGGTCCCAATTTACTCCACCACCCTCGCACGCATAAGAATTAACACTCTATCTTGCATTTCGAGCTGTCTTTGCTTGTTTTGGAGAAGCTGCGGGAAGAATGGTTCTGTGTCTACCCTATCAAACCCTCTCGCCAATTACCCTGTTGATTTTATTCTATTAGCTATGGATCTTGTAGTGCGAATCGATCCCAAAGGTGTCCAAACTTTGTTGTTGTTTGATAACGCCCGAGAGGACCTAGAGAGGAATGGTTGGAGGGCTTTTATTGAGAATTTCAAGGGTTTCAGCCTGGCAGTCGCTCACCAATTTGCACTTACATTCGATGGATGCAGGGCCAAAGTTGGGGACACCCAACTCGAATTGAACGAGGATTTACTTAGCTCGGCCACTGGTCTGCCAGCCGAAGGGAAAAAATGGTTTAAAAATTCAAAGGTTGATGAAGTACCATGGCCACTGTTGTTTACCTCAAGGAAAATCAACAGTTGTGATAAAGGTATGCCAGTTACAGCTCTTAATTCTAGGTGGAATTATTTGTTGGCTATTATCAAGCAGTTCATTACATGCGAAGGTAGATATGGTTTAGTTTTCCTATACCACCTCCGGTTGCTCAGGAGTTTCATAGATTTTCCCTTAAATATGCCACATTTCCTCCTTCAAAGTTTATATAAAATGGTTAAACATTTCAAGAGGGAGAAAGCCAACTCCAGCCGCTTGCACCACTGTTTAATTAAAATTATTGTGATTCATCAGTTGAAGGTGAATGGTGATTGTTGGGACGCTTTCTTGTTGAGGAATTATTTTGCCAGTCCTGAAATAGGACATGTTGACAAAACCTTGGACACAGAAACCCTTGTCAGGCCTGTCATTCCCCCTCCTACACTCTTGCCCTCTGTTGAACCTTCAACCTACCCGAATGATGCCCAACCCGAAACGTTGCCTGACTCATGTCTAAAAGACAGTGATAAGCCTGTTAAGAGGTCTGCAAGGAAAAAGGATAAGGGTAACAACAATATCAATTGCAAAGGTAAAAGGTCGTGCCCTGGGTATCAAGGTGTGCCCGTAACAAACCAAAAGAAAACACGGACCAACGGCTAATTCTATTGAGTGAAGATTTTGATTCTGAAATCGAATGGTTTCTGACTGAGGAGTATCCATACTCACATGGCCTTTGTTCAGTCAATCCCTATGACTATGTGACGAACCTCCCGCCATGTCTTAAAGATGACCCTAACTAGCCCAGGATCAAACTTGACCAAGGAATTGCTAGTCAATTAAAAATCTCCCCACCTGTAATCACATGGCCTGATCAACCACAGTGCAATGAATGCAAGTCATGGATCGACCGATATTATACAGACGTCCCTTTGCTCCAATTCCGAATCAAGTCCTTGGAGGACCGAGTAAATGTGCTAACCAAAGAAAACGACAGGTTCCTAGCTAATGATAAAAAGCAGAAGACCACAGGCTCTGTTGTTTTCAAAAATGTAGAGGTGGCCACTGCCATTGTTAATTCAAAAATAGCTTAATCGAATCGAATCCCTGAAACCGAGGTATGGTATTTCAAGAATGATTTTAAAATGATTTTGTTTGTTTTGAATTAGAATAAAGGATTTGTTTGCTCAATCGCATCTATTTCTGTTTTGATTTAATTGATAAAAACATGATTTTGTTTATAATAATAACTAGCTACAGAATCCTGAGATTCTATAGCTAGTTATGAAAATTTGAATTGTTTTGATTTTACAACTAAAATACAATCAGAAAATCATGTATTCTTGTGCATTGGCAGGTACACATGAATTTTAAAGGAGATTGGATTGACAGTGGCATCTTTGAACATGCTTTTTATTTACATACTTTTGGATTAGACTGTTAGTCTTAGATAGAAATAGGAATTTGGGAGATTGTATTCCCATAATTTTTGCAACAGCTTTGATAATTTCCACAAGGAATGTTTTCATCTTGTGGCCTTTATATATGTATTATTTTTGTAAACAAAGACCATCGTTTCTTGGGAGCATAGACTATGGATTGATGATTATTCAGACTCGAATGAAAGTAGATGTTTGTACGGCTTTAGCTTCAATATATCATACTTTTGTTCAAGTTTTTGTTTATTTCAATTTGTAATCAAATTTTTGACTACTTTAGATATCATAATTTGTTATAGGTTGATGTGATGGGATTTAAATAGTGTCCATATTTGATGTCTCTCACTTTACATACAACAATTATCCTRTTTCAATTTAATGAACARAAGGTTAATCTTCTTTGTTAAATGAGCAGTTATATACAAATCTTTGCAGTGAGATTTATCTTAATGTAATCATTTGTAAATTATAAAATTGTTGTTGCTACATCCTTTACATGTTCTATCGTTAGCATTGAAAAACATTGTTGCTTTGTGTTTATGCGAAGTATTGGAAAATCTAGTGTGGGTTGGCCTCATCAAATAGTGAATGCAGATGCTATGTACAGGACGAGTAGGAGATGATAATTTCAGGTCAGTTTTCTATTTTCATTTTAATAGTTTAATTAATATAAGAATTCTCTGTAGTTTAGATACACCGTACAGATTTTTATTTTTATTACTTAGTTAGATAGCCATCATTTCATTTCCTTTTCATAAAAATTATAAAAATAAAAAAAGTACTAGCTTCGCTGTCATAAGACAATTCAAATATGATTTTGCAGATTTTGATCAAAATTTGCATTTTGTGAATACTGTATAGATAACAGAGATTTAATCATATCAATACACTGTATATTTAATGAGTAGGATTACTATTTCACTAATATTAATTAGCGAACTGTGAATATATATTAGACTTGTATATAGTTGCAGCAACTATTTTGTTTCACCTAGTTAGTTTCTTTAGTTTAGTTTTTTTTACTTTCCTAGGACTTAGATCGCCCAACGGAGCCGCTAAACCCGTCAGAGTGGATTAATCCAAACAGCTTGGGTTATTTAGACAACCTCGGACCGTATTCACTCCTCCAGTTGACGAGCGGTCAATTTCGCCCGTCAACACACCAGAAACAACATGATGAATATTATCCATATATGAGTATCTTACCTGCATTTATATTTTCCTTCATGTACAAAAACCTCATTCAACTTTGGGTACCATAACCACACCTTTGAGGCTACATGTATACTACATCAAGTGTACCCAACCAAATCTCCATCAATATTGATCATACAAATGTCCATCAATTGTCTAATGATATAGTCCACATATATGGGGATTACAAACTTCTTCAAGGGTTGAAATAAATCTCTAAGGTTTGAGATCAATCTCTAAGATCACTCCCCAAGGGTTGACATGAATGACAACCAACTATCCAACAATATCCCTCGTTGGCATTGATGACAACACTTACACATGGAAACATTCATGCTCATGCTTCCCCTGTGATAATCGCTCCCCATCAATGTTTATATCTCTCCCCCTTTCACATCAATGGAAAAGGGTATATTTCCTTGGGGATTCTCCCCCTATTTTCATGCATTTTTTTTTCTCTTCATCTTTGACCAAAGGTTAACTCCCCCTGTAAATATGTCTCCTCTTGATATTGTACCTTTTGTAATCAATCATGGGTAAAAGAATAGCTCCCCCTATGAGTATGTCTCCCTGTCTGTGTGCTACTAATATTCCTTTCTATATGTATCTCTCTAATGACTTGACTTCTTGGTACAATGTTATGTAGATCGATGTAGGGATACCTATACATGTTTCCTTTCCCCTCTTCCAGTGTTTCTTATTGTCCATTGGTGCTTCCTCTTGAATTTAATTGACATATATAAAAAACATTCGAAATTTGATTTCTTCATTTACCTGTCATGTTCACCTGACCATATTGTTCAACAATGTCCTTCTGATGATATAGCTTTTGATAACAGTTTATATTTCCCCATTCTATTGTGCCTTTCACTACTTTCCTTTCTGTGACCAATTGATTCTGATTTTAAGTGTATTTATATGCATCTGACCCATGTTGTCTGTACCTTCTAAGCATCACATGAATCCATACATGTCCATATGTCACAAACTATTCATGACCCTGCTACTCAACTGTCCACAATATTGACCCATCTTTCATTGTACTAGAGGTTGCAACTGATCATCACATATCAAATGTGTCCACTTCAAAACAAACTCTAAATGTCAAGAATAACCTGTACTAAAGATATATCTACCTGAGTACAATCATAAACTTCTTCCTATGCAACTGTCAACTGACACCTATGTGAGAACACTTCTTTCTCAATCAATCAATATTCCATTTTGTGCTTCTTTTATCTGATTGTTTCGAATTTATATCTGTAAACACTTCGTATTGCACGAAATATGGTTCTTTGATTTGTAGTATCTATGACACTAACTCCCCCTATTCAATATTCATATTTACTAGGAGTCTCCAAGACGGATTACTCATAAAAATACCTGCTCTGATGAAGAGTAGTCATTCTCTTCATCTGTAGACTCATAATATTTATGAACTCTGACTTCTTCCTTTATGACTGCGGATTGATCTCATATTGCCATCCCTGAAAGTACAATCTCTTGTGCATTTTATTTATTCACCTACTCTTCTTTTCTTTCTTATACTACTGCAAATCCTACGATCTCTAGGACCTGGTCTTTATTTACCTATTCTTCTTGTTTTCAATTTCTTCTCCAAATCTTCCTGTATTTGACACTTCATGTAGATTTTTGTTGATCTCATACTATTTTCCATCCTGAAAGTATGAATTATGGGTGTCCTTCCTTCATCTTCTCTTTATGCACCTATTTGTTTTTCTTTTCCATACTTTCTTATATCTGATATCGGTTTTCTCTATCATAGAAGTATCAATCATGCTTCTACAATCACGAGTTATGTGTCCATAGTTATGGAATTTGTAACATTCAGTGTTATGTGTAGCCACATAAGCATTTCTTAAGAGTTTTTTAAGCTCTTTTGGCACTTGAGAGTTTCTTAAGCTCTTCCTTAATGAGACAACTTTGTGTTCAAGTTTCTCACAAACTTCTTCTTTCTTCATCATTTGGACCTTCTTTACTTCTCCTATTCTTCTTGTTTCTTCGAGTAGGAAATGGTTTCTTCTCTTAGTTTCTCAAAGTCTTCTAATTGTTTCTTCAAGCTTACAACTGTTTTTTCATAACTACCCAATTCACTTCTTAGTTTTCTATGTGGGTCTTTGAGCTTGGTATTTTCAATCTCAACATGCTTCATTTTTTTAAGATTCGCATCTTCTTGTTGAATCATTTCTGCTTCATGATTTTCTTATTCTTCATTGGACTTTTCTTCTTTAGTGTAATCTCTTTCAATCCTTGGATGAGAACATTCAAATTCAACATGTCCTACTCCTTCACAATTAAAGCAAAAGAATTGACCTATATTTTCTTCTTTGAAATCTGAGATGTTGTAATTTGCTTCAACTTCTTCTTCTTCTTCTTCTTCTTATGCTTATTCCCTTACATAAAGGTCTTGTAGCTTGTCCCAAATCTCTTTTTCTGATGCACATCATCCCACCTTGGATTTCACTGAATCTATCAATCCATCTAGGATGGTATCTATTGCCAATTTGTTATTCCGTTTTGCTTCCTTCTAAGATGCAATCTTTGGTTTCTTTAAAGGATTGTATCCTGAAGCAACTAAGAACCAAACATCTTCCCCAAGAGATTTCAATTAAGTTTCAATTCTATAACTCCAGTATTCAAAATTGCTTCCATCAAATGGTGGAATCCCATTTGAAATGTTGTCTTCCATTTCTTCTTAGGATCTTCCTTCCAGTGGTTAGACTGTACTAAAGGTAACCTTCTCTAATACCAATTGTTGATATGAAGAAAGGGGTGAATCAATATCAAGTACATTTTAAAATCTTTTTCAACTTATACTTAAACCATTCAATTATATCCAATGAGAAATGAACAATAGTATAAGAGTTACACCATGCACAATATATGAGAAATATTCAATAGTTATTATTCAAGGGAAGTAATGACTTCAAAAGGTAGCTACAACTTCCAAATGTAAAGGGAGGGATAAAAACACAAGAGGAAGATACAATCCTCCAATATCAAGAGAGGGTTTAACTCCCCATCCTTTCCCCTTCATTTCACCTAAGAATATATGAGAGATAATAAAACTTTATATTAAATCATCACCATCAACCAACCATCACATAGAACCTGATAATACTTCATGATAATTCCTCAACTTATGAAATTATTCAATTCTTGAAATACTCGGATCCTATAGATAATATTACTCAATGTATTTTCTAAAACTTCTCCAAGTTTCACTCCTTGAATCCTCCCCAAAAGGAAGTTATAGAAAGAATGGTAGACCTTATTCAATTCTGGTTTATTCAGGAGACCGAACTTGTATAGAATGCCCCGCGCTCAATATTTAACATCATATTTTGAAACTCTCACACAAGAAACTAAAGTAATTATTATTTCCAATGAAATTGGTCCCACATCATTTGGATTATCTATGAACAAGTTATGATTGTTTTACCTGTCACACCTGTTTATTGACTAGCTTCAGGACTGGTCAAAAACCCTATCTTCTACAGAGTGTATCTCCTTAATTGTAGCGAATCAAGAGCTACAAATTGTACCACAGGTACCTTGACATGTCTTAATAATACCATAGAAATTTCACCATCTGAATCATTATAAAAAAAATGTTATAGCGAAAATAGTAAGATGACCTGAAAATAACATACCTTAGAACACATCACCAAAAGACTTCATTCTCCCTTGAAATCCGACCTTCTTTACTTCTGATTTCCTCTGAAATTTGACTTGTATTTCAAATG
Source organism: Picea glauca (assembly GCA_000966675.3). Classification (NCBI taxonomy): domain Eukaryota; kingdom Viridiplantae; phylum Streptophyta; class Pinopsida; order Pinales; family Pinaceae; genus Picea; species Picea glauca. The sequence continues at coordinate 131,322 of JZKD02S1698123.1, read as the reverse complement.
AATGTATAATGATATTTATTTATACCATTTAGTTCACTTCCTTTTAACATTAGGGCCTGCATGTACTTCCTTCTTCAATTCACTTTGTCATCTTCAAAAATTCATTTCTCCTCAACCATGAGGATCCACATGACATTCCACATATGACTGGAAATGACATGATGTATACTATCCATCCATGGGTGTTGTATCTTCATATTCATTGTCCTTCATGACCAAATACCTTAATCAATCTTGCAGTCCAAAACCAATGACTAGGGTTGACATCAAAGACAACAACCAATCTTCCAACAATCTCTCCCTTTGTCATTGATGGCAACACTCATGCTCCCCCTATCATCATGATCCCAATTTCTCTCCCCCTTTTACATCAATTTCAAAGGGTAGGTTTTCTCCCCCTAAGTTTAATGGAAAAATGTAACTCTCTTCTTTGGGGCTTCTCCCCCTGAACATGTTGTTATTGGATAAATCCGTAAGTGCAGACACAAACCGATCTCCCTAGATCCACCTGGATCTAGAACAAAGCAAGACAGAATAATACTCTTTCCCTAGATTTCGAATATTGAATGAACTAAGAGGAAAGAACAAGTTACATACCTTATAATCGCTTCCTATGGTCTTTGTTGCTCCTGCTTCGCTCCAGTGCTCTTGTGCAGTCAAGACCAAGACAACACAAACCAACCAAAGTGAAGAAAGCAAAATCTATTCAATAGTCAATCTATGTATATGATCAAGGAGTTATACAATAAAGTGGAAATAGATTTATGGGAAAGGGACATATTACTGTATCATATTGATGGAAAGTAAAGATTACAACCTAAGCCTTGATGTTGCAAACTTCCTTTCGATGGCCCTTAACTCTGACACACACACTTGCTCACTTGCATGAAGAAGATCAACCACTTTTGATAAACTTGCTGGAGTTCTTAGCTGTTGTAGCATCAGTCCTTCACACAATCCTTTACACTAATCCTCCAATGAATCTCTTTCTTCTTTGCTTCTCCTCCTTGCTTAACCTTTTCCATGAGAATTCACTCAATATATAGGAGAGAATGAATTAGTTACTTAGATAAGAATGATCCCAAAATATCAGGGAATCCAGTA
>JZKD02S1698123.1:116757-128324 GCA_000966675.3 Picea glauca | reverse complement strand
ATCACGTTCTCATGTATTTGCGAGTGTAAGAACGGACAAAAACAATGCTCGAGGTTTATGTAAAAACCATAAAAACAATAAAAAAACACGCGATAACAAAGAAAAACACATTCGTAACCCTGTATTGAATCGTCAAAATCATCACACCTGCAAGAAATACACTCAACATAACATTTAGGGATTAGGGTTTAATTGATAAATAATCATAAAAACCCAAAAATGATATAGTAAAAGTAAATAAAATGAGTGAAACTCTTTCTTACCACATCATTTTACATTTCCACTATTGAGCTCCAAAACCCCCTTTTTACCCTCCGAGTTTGGCGTCAATTTGCGGGAGCTACAAGAGACCATTCAACGAGCCGACTGCAACATTAAGGTAAGCTCTTCATCCTTGACATTTTCATGGTTTAAATTTTTAATTTCATTGGTTAATTCTTCAGTTTCAAGTTGTTTTTTGAACCCTACATGCGCGTTGGCATTCTCGCAGGCAGCCCATACGAGGCCTGCGAGAATGATGCGTTCTCACAGGTGAGCCTTAAACCACCTGCGAGGTTCTCGCACTGTGCTAATGGGGCACCTGCGAGAACCACAATGCCCAATTTTTTTTTTAATTTTTAGCCAATGAAAAAGATCCAGATCATGAAAAAAAATCATTAATCTTCCTTTTATGCTCCTTGTGCAGATATTTGACCAGCAATATGGTGCTTGAGTGGCGTGAAAGGGAACATGAAGAGGATAATGCAATGGCCGAGAATCATCCTCCTACCATAACTGCATTGAGAGATTGTGGGCTCTTGAAATACTTTCGCATCCCGGGCATGAGAGCCCAAGTCAGACTACTAGAGTACCTGGTCCGTATGTGGGACCCAGATCAGCAGGTTTTTCATGTGGGAGCTCACACACTGTCCATAGACATCGAGGACATATACTTTTTGACAAGATTGTCTCGACGCGGATACTATGTCAGCCTAACCGGTAGTAGAGGTGGTGGGATAAAGATGAGTGAGTACTACAATCAATACTGTGTACCTGAGGCTGAAAGGAAAAAAGGAAAAGTGTTTATCTGGGGGGTACAAGACTTGACCCTTCGCACTATCCTTTTTACTATAGCTCAGATGGCTGGGAGTTCTGCTCCTCATATGGCATTACAGAGCTACTTCCAGTACTCCATCGAGTGTACTGAGCCTCGAGTATTCAACTGGGCAGATGTTGTGCTTCGCAGTATCAAAAAAAAATTGACCAAATGTAGGTGAGGTGACCTGAAGCAATTCTGGTATTGATATTTACTGGTGTCCTTCTTCCTTGAGAGGGTCCCCGTATTTAGACTACAGGTTGAGTGGAACATACCGGTTCCTAGGGATCCAAGGATGATGAGATGGTGTCAGCTCATGGCCCGACACGTAGCAGGACTGATCGTCAAGTATGGCGATATTTTCTTTGACTGGCTACAAACCCAGATGTTGATGGTCGATGACTACGCTTATGTCGAGTTGGATTTCCGAGGAGATATGGACTTAGCACTACTAGAGAATACTCAGTGGGGTGACCTTGGTAAGAAGTACACACATTTTCTCTTTTTAAATGTTTTTGAATTTTTATCATATTCAAATCGTTTGTTGATAACACAGATGTTGGACCGTATAGACCTCCTGGAACTTCTCCTATCCAGAGGTGAGGAGAGGCAGCAGTAGCAGCACCACAGTATGTTGAAGATTATCAGGTGGTGGAACAAAATTTAGAGGGCCTGACAACAGACATTCCAGATATGACTCTGGAAGAGGTTCCACGACGCGATCAGCGTCACACTGTAGGGGTGTCAGCAGCTATGATTCGATTGCTCCTTAGGGTTGCTAGGGCAGTCATGTGTTACCATGAACGTCATCCATGACGTCACTTTGTAAAAGCTATAAGCTTCCATTTTTGACATTTTGGTCTTCGGACAAACTTTTTGTAAAAAATACCTTTTGATCGTTATATATACAGACGACTTCTACCGGTGTACTTTATATTGTTTGAATTTTGATGTGTTTGATTTATAAATGATTCAAATGTCTGTCCAATACATAATTAGCCAATGCATTTGTTAATGTATTTAGACATCTAGGAATATGTTGATATTCAATATGATCAAAATAACGCTCCAAGAGGCAAATTCGCAAATACACCCGTAACAAAGTAGGACTTCGAATAGAGTAGATATTACTTAGATGTATTACTACAAGCTGCGAGTCAAGTCGCACAACCAAATGACGACTTCCAAGCGAGATAGCATCAACCAATAATTCAATAACGGCGCTATATTCTGCAATGTTGTTGGTCGCACGGTGAGGCACACACCTCGTAAAGATACAAGTTCGTTTGTTGGGGCATAGATTGCCCACGCAGTGGATGTAAGGTTCCGAGTACTATGGCTAGCACCATCAGCGAAGCCAATATAGGGTAGCAAAAACTCCGACATCTGGAAATCAAACACAACGTCACATAAGGGCAGAGACCAAATAATGACAAAAGAAAACTATAGTATCACACACAAAGTATCATACATTAAAATACAGGTACTTGTGCAAAAATGATTTATGCATAGAACTTCTTCAAGTACAACCCATTCCTGGGTTCACTCAAAGGGATACCATCGTAATCAACCAGCTCATATGCTCCTTTTTCCAAAATTCGGTGAACATTATAAGGACCTCGCCACATTGGTTCAAATTTCCCAGCTCCTAACACATCTCGATCCTGCTCATAGAGAAGAACAAGATCACCTTCGGAGAAAACATGAGGCTTGACATGCTTGTCATATTGTGCCTTGACACGTTTTTTCTGGGCTTCTATTACTAGAGTGGCATCACGTCGAGTTTCATCTAATCGCATTAGATACAATAGACGCTCTTCTTCAGCAGAAGTGTTGGGAGTTCGACAGCTAGCTTCAGAGAGGGTATCTCGCATTCTATAGGAAGAATGGCTTCCATGCCATAGACCAATCGAAAAGGCATAAACCCAGTAGTGGATTTGACAGATGTCCAGTATGCCCACAATGATGAAAACAAAAATGTGTGCCAACTTGTTTTATGAATTCCTATCATCTGTCGGAGCATAGTTATTAAAACTTTGTTGATTTCTTCGACTTGACCATTATCTTGTGGATAATAGGGCATTGAGTTATCATGACGAAGACCCAACTTTTCCGTAAGTTTCGACATCATAAAATTCCTAAAGTGACTACCGTGATCAGTTATGATAGCTTGGGGAACACCAAAACGAGCTATGACGTGATTAAAAAGAAACAACGTTGCAGTCTTTCCAGTATTATCGAATGTCGGCATCGCCTCGGCCCATTTTGTAAAGTAATCAACAGCGACAATGATGTAACCATGCCCCCCGGCCGAGTGAGGGTGACATGTCATGAAATTGATGCCCCATTTCACAAAAGGACCAACTGAGACCACAGGGTGAAGAGGAGCAGGATGTGACCAAATTTTTTGATTGTAGGTCTGGCAGGCATGGCATTTCTGAATGGCAGTAATGCAGTCGTTGAACAAGGAAGGCCAAAAATACCCTGCGCGTAAGATCTTATGGGCAGTAGCATACCTAGACATATGACCACCACATGCTCTGGAATGGAAATCATTCAGATCTTTCTTGGCTTTGTCAAATGTCAGACGATGTTGAAAAACGGAGTCAATTCCCCGATGGTAAAGAGTATCCCCGAGGATAATGTATTGACGAGCTTGATAGCGTATGCGATGTCATTCAGTACTAAACAAAGCAGGCCGGAAATTCTGGGTTTGGAGATATATAATGATATCCCCATACCAAAGATCATCAGTACTAATAAGGAAAAGAGATTCATCAGGTAATGAATCGACTGCTACATTTTTCGTGGTAGAGTGAGGAAAATCGCATATCAACTCAGCAAAAACTAAGGATTTCATAGACGTGGCACGATCGAATTCCAAGTCAAACTCCTGGAGTATAACAATCCATTTGGAGTATTTTCCCCCTAGCAATTGACGTGTCAAAATGTGTTTCATAGGGTTGCAATGGGAAATCACCGTAGTTTTCCTTGAGAGGATATAATGTCGAAAGCGTTGGATAGCTTGAACGGCATCCAGGGCCAGTTTTTCAACATGTTGATACTTGATTTCAGTTGGTGTGAGACTTCGACTCAAGTAGTAAAAAACATGTTCATCGTGCACATCATCCTCTTGGACTAGAACCATGCCAATAGTATACTCCGATGCAACAAGATAAAGAAAATAATCACGATTATAATCGGGAGGAAAGAGAAGCGGAGCTCGCGTGAGGGACAACTTCAAAGCTTCAAAAGCATTGTTGGCAATGATATCCCAAAAGAACTCGGAATCTTTCTTTAACAGCTGTGTAAAACCATGAGTTATCTTGGCGTAATTAGGGATGAAATGTCGAAGAAAGTTTGCTTTCCCCTGCAAACTTTGCAACTGGCGCAATGTAGAAGGAGGAGGGAGATTAAGAATTGCCTCAACCTTAATAGGATCCACTCTGATCCCTTGACGCGAAACGATAAAACCTAGAAGATGGTCGGATTCTATGCAAAAAATGCATTTATGAGGATTTAAACGTATATGATAGAACCGACAGCGAACAAAAATAGCTCGGAGATGAGTGGGGTGATCAACTCGGCGCAAAGAATGGGCTGGTAAATCGTCCAAATAGGGTTGAACGATATGCTTTATATCATGAAAAGAATAAGACATAGCACGTTGAAACGTCGTGCCATCGTTCTTAAGACCGAAGGGAAGTTTCCTATAGGAAAAAGTACCCCAAGGACAAATAAAAGAAGTCTTATGTTGGTCCTCGGGAGCTATGTTAATTTGATTATAGCCAGAGAAACCATCCATGAGAGAGAAGATTTCACTTCCGGCACAGTCATCGACAATCTGGTCGACGAAAGGGGTTGGAAAGTTGTCTTTGGGACAGGATTTGTTAATATCCCTATAATCAACACATACATGGATACTGCCTCCTTTCTTATCAATCAGAACAGGGTTGGAAACCCATTCTATTAGAGCCACTCGATAAATAAAGCCGGCTTTTAGAAGTTTTTCAACTTCGAGCTTGATAGCCGCCGCTTTATGTGGGTGGACTAGACGAAGGTGTTTCCGGACAGGTTTAGCTCTGGGGTATGTCTTTATCTCATGTACAAAAATTGCAGGGTCGATACCAGGCATCTCTTCATAGCTCCAGGCGAATATGTCATGAAACTCTTTGAACAGGGCTGTATAGGTGACTATTTCGTCTGAAGAACACAAAGCTCCAATGTGAACATTTTTTACTATTCCAGGTTTAATGGATATGTCAATGGGAACGGTGGGTGATATATTACTAAGGTTCCCTTCGACAAACACATCATGTGTTGACCCGGGAATGGTCGAAATGACAACAACGGTCGACGGAGTCGAAATCTGTTGGTAGTTCTCAAGAGTGTGTTATTCCAGAAAGAGTATGGAACGATGATGCCTATTGTCCCAAGGGGTATCTTCCATGATGGACATGATCATCTCGTCAGTGGGAAAAATAACATGAAAAGGATCGGGAGACAACTCATCAAGAGAGGGGGTAGAAGGTGTTGCCGATTGAATTGCCTGATAAGCAGATTCAACCGGACTTAACGACATGACGTCGCCGAAACGAATATGATCTCCAGGGTTAGGGACTATCCAAGGGTCAGAAGACATGGGAAGTTCGTAAGGCATGGTGGAGATCATGTTGATAGAAGCAACTGATGGGCGTGGAACATCGGGCAGTGGAATGGGAAACGTACCCATTAACGAGGAGTCCTTTAAAAGGCCTACACCGACGTTCTCATAACCCGGTGGGGTTTTAGCAATAAACGACACGTTACCAATACGGGTATCAAAATTGAAGAAGGCAAGTTGGTCAACGGTAACGACCTTTCCTTGATGAGGGAAATGTACAACATGGAAAAGTGTTGACACAATGGCGCGCATGGAATCAATCCAGCTATGGCCAAGTAAAAGATTATAATCAAGGGGAGTGTCAAATACTTCCACTTCAACTTGGACCGTCTTACCTTCTAGTGTGATAGGAAACGAAGGAAGAACAATGTAAGGCTTAAAACCAGAGCCATTGAAGGCTTTAAGAGTGTTTTATGATTCATTCAAGGGAGGAGAGCCAATGGCTTTCCAACAAGAAAAAGAAATTACACACATTGAGGCACCCTCGTCGATAACAGTTCGACAAATGTTATTGTCAGAGACAACAACTTGTATTTGGAATGCGAGTTGTGGGGGTAACCGTGGAATGTGATCATCCAAGTCAAAGACTATTAAATTCGTATCTGTTGGGTCAATTCCACCTATAGATTTCAACAGTGCCTTCCGTTGTGTAGGAAAAGACTGAAGGACTTCAAGGGCTGACATCGTTGAAGGTGCCTGGGCCAGATCTTCCACAATGTTGTAGTTCTGGGCCGCACGAGCATGAGGATTTAAAGTCGATTTCCTAACGACACCCTTTGGGGGTGGTCGCAGAACTGTATCAAGGCTCATTCGTTTGAGATGAAGAGGACCATTTGTAGGTGGAGTCGGTGGAGAGGGTTGTACCAAAGAAGGAGGTAAATCATCAACCTTCTCCTTATATGGAGTATAATCTTTGGCTCTAGTCATGAGTGCAACGTTGTTTTTCTTAGAATCACCAGTACACATCAAAACATATGATGTGGTAGAAGTAGATGGTTGGTCATGAATGACCAACTGAGCCTATTGTTGAGACAGGAAGGGTTGTGACAAAACTGTCGGCGTAGATGGTTTCGGGGTTCCCTGAAGGAACTTAGTGATCTCGGCATGTCATGGACAATCCTTCGTGTAGTGATCGTCACCACAAATAAGGAAAGGGTAGTAGGGTTTTCACTTATCCCGATCTTCAACAGGGGTATTTTTAGGTTGCTCTGTTTCATTATTATTTTTGCCCTTCTTATTCTTGCCTCTCCTTTTTTTCGATTTATTTTTACCGGTCGGGGTAGATTGAACGACTTTCATCTCAGAAGTTTTACCAGTGGAAGTGGCAGGAGATGGAGCATTTTGAACATTAGAAGAAGCAGACTTAGGGTTGGTGCTTGAAACAGAATGTGATTGGGCTTGGGCAATACCAATCACACCGTCAGCTGCATGTGAGGCAGCTGGAGTAGTTGAAGTGATGGAAGTACCAGGACGAGGTAGCTCAGGTAATAAATCATAAAGTGTTCCCATTTGCGAATAAATGAGATCAAGATATTGAGCACGACTTATAGCCTGCTCTTCCGTGACAACGCCACCCATGGCAATGTCCTTACCAATTTCATTCATAAAGGATTTTGTAAACCATTCTGCTAGTAATTGATTAGGGAGTTCAAGTTTAATGAGACGTCGACGTCTTTTCCACTCATGAATATGATCAGATATATGAGTGCCTTTAGTCTATTTGAAGGAAGTCAAAATCTCAGTCCCAGTATCATAACGGATCGGTAACTGGTAATGTGTAAGGAAATCCATAGCTAGGGTGTTGAAATCAGAGAAGAAACCTCATGGCAATTAAATATACCACTTCGCAGTAGAACCGGTAAGGGTTCGTTGAAAAAGACGTAAACGAATAGAGTCATCCATCAATGATTTGGATGAACACCATAGGTAAAAAGTCATAACGTGTTTTTTCGGGTCCTCTCCCACTTTGTCTTCGAATTTAGGGATGTCCGATGGAAGCTTGGCTGGAATAACAGGCCATTGGGGAGAGTGACAAATAGGATCATTTAAAATCCTAGACAAATCTGGCAAATCCAAAGTAGCATGAAAAGGTAACTGTCGATTCACCTGGGGGTACTAGTGACTTTGGGGTGGAATCCCAGTTGGCAAACCAGTAGGACCGTAAGCAGTCTACCCATAGTGGGAAGACCCAGGCTGATTCGGTGGTGGTTGGAGAGGATAGTAGCTCTGGGGATTATAACCTTGAGTGGTGACATGAGTTTGAGAATTCGTACCCCAAATAGGATTTGGTATACCTGGATATGGTTGGCCGATAGTAGGGATAGGCTGCTGCCCCCCAGTTGTTTGAGGAAGATTTTGTATCATCTGATTCCAATACTGGGCCAAAGCAGGAGGTATATTTTGTCCAAAAGGTGGGGTTGGTCCCCCTATCGTAGGTGGAGTTCCAATCGGATGTTGTGTCGCAAGTGAAGGTTGCGTAGTATTTGGAAGGTGTCCAGTAAGAGGAAGTTGAATTGTACCACCTTGTCCACCAATGGGAATCTGCAAGTTTGGTGTAATGGACATGATAGTGCCACTAGGATTAGGATTACCAGAAGGAAATTGAGGGAGTGTTGGAATAAAATCGGGAATAGGATGCCTAGAAGGACCACCGGGAGTACCAGATGGGGTTTGCGGAGGTATTGGAACAAAAGAATTCAACAAAGCATTCAACGCATGGTATCCGGTAGGTAGTGTTGGAGTAACATTGGGCATTCACTAGGTGTTTATAGGAGGAAGACCAGCTGTAGTGAACCCGATTGGGACACTCATAGTGTTCGCAAGATGGGCCATCTCAGCAGGGAGAGTAAAGTGATAAGTGGTATTCACCGGTATAGTCTCTGTCTCAGAAAACACTGGAGGGTTGATTTCAGAGACCACAGGCGAACCAAGACTAAAGAGGGTCCTACGGAAATCACCTGCAGACCAAAAAGGATCTTGGCCTTTTACACCGGGAAAAGGCCCAACGGGTGATCCAGAAGAGGTAACAACTAGTTCTCCTGAAGAATTTAATCGCACAAAGGGTCATTCACCACGGCGAATTCGAAAGTCCTCTCTAGTATTGGTAACTCAAAAAGGTTCTAGAGGGTCAAGTGGTTCCACTTGTGGTGTGGTAACAACTGTGGCTTCATTTTGCTGAGGAGAGTCCTCAGGTGTAGCTGTAGAAAAGGGTTGTGAAACGTCCAGATGCTCTGGAGATAAAACTTGCATTCTACGTGAACGATGTGGGGGAGCTATTGTAAATGAGTGACAAGCTCCGCAAAGAAACTCCTAAGGTCAACTTCGAGAAACAAACAACACGTGCTACTAAACAAAATCTAGGAAGCAATCACCAGGAAAACAAGACCTTCTAATTTCGAAGCCACTAGTTGGTGATGAAATCCAACATTGCAACAACGAGACGAGAATGGGCGGGGCTAGGGTGGAAAAGTTACGCTGATGACCTGCTTAACAGACTTACACCCTGGTGCAAGCTTCCACGCATAATCGTGGGTATACCCTCCAAGGAGCCCGAGTGAGTTTGGTCAACGTCAATTCCAGGTACCGTGAAGACTTTCCCCTCCATATTCACCGCGGGTAAGAATCTAGAGAGATAGGCCACTAAGGTCACCACCAACAATAAATCTTGGGGGAACAATCGACAGTCCGATCCACACGCAAGGGCAGGGTATCTAGCACGAAATCAACTCAAAAGGATTCCACTCATCATTGTGGGTATACCTCCGAGTGATCCCCATAATACGTGCAATCTCTACACTGATACCAACAAATAAGGGTGAGTAACTCTACCAATACCAATGCGACCTCATGCTTGACCCTTGTGTGAGAAGGGCTTTCCAGGACAAGATTTTGCAAATGGAATTTTAACACTCCCTAACACAAGATGCTATTGTGTGTTTTGTGCTTTTGGAGAGTGTATCTCTCTTCCTACTCCAAAGCGCTAGCCTAGCTAAATGTTGGTGTAAAAGAGCCCTAGAAAAGAGTTACTAGATAAATTTTATGATTATGCAATGTTATTAAAGGTTGTTGTTTACTCAAAGGTAATGAAAATGAAACTTATGTTGTATGACTCTGACCCAATAATGCAAGGATGAGAATGAAATATAACACTTTTCGTTCAATGAATCCTATGTATGGGAGAGAGAGAAAGTTTTCCAGATCAACCTTGAACTATAATGCAAAATTTCCTTTCAAATGCCAACACAAACAATCATTTATCAAATGAAAAATCTCTATTGTGTCTTTTTCAAATACTTCAACAATCTTAATAATTTGATTTTCAAAGTTTTCTAAAATGAAAATAATTTTTGAAAGAAAAAAACCTGTTGTTGTTCACTTTTCAAAAAGGACTCAGATTATGACAGCAAGAGTACAGAAAATCAAAGCAACAAACAAGCAAATAACCCAATCCACTCTTTCAATGAAAGCAAAAATAAAGAGCAAACCAATGTAGTCTTTTCAAACGCAAAAGAAAATGATCTTTCAAACCATAAGCAAATGAGAAAATCAAGCGAACTTAACCTTCAACCAATCACTAGCTCTCGACTAATCAAACACACTCAGAAATTGAAGTAAAAAAGAATGGTTTTTCCAAGAAGAGTCAAGAAACAAAAGTCAAGCCACAAATGACAAGAAAATCCTTGAAACCCTAAGATTGTTCATGTACGCAAACAAAGACAATAAATACATCAATCAGTGATCCAGGAAACTCATAAAAGGTAATCCAACTGAACTGGGCAGTTAGAAAGACCAAAACTCAATTTCAAAATTTTGAAAAATCATGTTCGCAAGCAAGCAATATTACACAGTGCGAGAATCACTAATTCTCGTAGGTGACCCTTGAGCAGGGTGCAAGAACCTCGCACTGAAACCTATAGGCAGGGTGCGAAACTTACCAATTCTCGCAGGCTACAATGAAGTGCAGTGCGAGAATTCCTGAACATAATAAAAAATTTAAAAATTGAGGCAAAGTTCAAAAAGACTTATGGACCTAGAAGGTCTATCAGGATATCCTGAAGACTCAGAGACTGGTAGGACAAGAGAAAAGTGAAACCAGAGCAAATGGACACAGAAAAATATCAAAAGCCACAAATAAAATGGGATTTTTCCCCAGTGGAGTCACCAATTTTGTTATTGGATAAATCCGTAAATGCAGACACAAACCGATCTCCCTAGATCCACCTGGATCTAGAACAAAGCAAGACAGAATTATACTCTTTCCCTAGATTTCGACTATTGAATGAACTAAGAGGCAAGAACAAGTTACATACCTTATAATCGCTTCCTATGGTCTTTGTTGCTCCTGCTTCGCTCTAGTGCTCTTGTGCAGTCAAGACCAAGACAACACAAACCAACCAAAGTGAAGAAAGCACAATCTATTCAACAGTCAATCTATGTATATGATCAAGGAGTTATACAATAAAGTGGAAATAACTTTATGGGAAAGGGACATATTACTATATCATATTGCTGTATCATATTGATGGAAAGTAAAGATTACAACCTGAGTCTTGATGTTGCAAACTTCCTTTCGATGGCCCTTGACTCTGACACACACACTTGTTCACTTGCATGAATAATATCAACCACTTTTGATAAACTTGTTGGAGTTCTTAGCTGTTGTAGCATCAGTCCTTCACACAATCCTTTACACTAATCCTCCAATGAATCTCTTGCTTCTTTGCTTCTCCTCCTTGCTTAACCTTTTCCATGAGAATTCACTCAATATATAGGAGAGAATGAATTAGTTACTTAGATAAGAATGATCCCAAAATATCAGGGAATCCAGTA
>JZKD02S1698123.1:92044-114287 GCA_000966675.3 Picea glauca | reverse complement strand
TGTTCCACATACCACTGGAAACAACATGATGTATACTATCCATCCATGGGTGTTGTATCTTCATGTGCATTTTCCTTCATGTCCAAATACCTTCATCAATATTGCGGTCCAAAACAAATGACTAGGGTTGACATCAATGACAACATCCAATCTTCCAACAGTTGTTGTTCAATTCCTTCTTGGTTGAAGTATTTGGTTTCTTTGTACCATTATATCATGTAACAATTGAATACAAAATATCATATCCCTATGAGTGAAAAAAAAAAATTGATCTTCTACTCCATGACTCGTAGTCCATACCATTTTGACCATTGAACATTGGTACTCCATTCATACTATACTCCATGATCTACCTTCTAGTGGTTAAATTGTTTCTTGAAAGAACCTTACTCTGATACTATCGGTTTGCTAGCTAAACAACTCTTCCTTACTACCTACACTATTGACCCAGGGTTCATATCTATAAGGGTACCAACAAATCCTAAAACTATCAGCCCTTCTGCTAAACCAGAAGGCAATGCAGCACACGGAATGCATTGTGCAGTCTCACCCGAGATAGCTTTAAATGGGTGGTTGTAATAATCAAGTGTTTACAGCCTAGGATTGAGTATGAGATAGAGGATCTTTATTCTTAGCCATTAATTGTGATTTATATTACGACCTACTATTATTTTTGTTTACTACTTTAACTTCTTGGTTTCTATTCTTGATAAATCAACAACAATTACTCAGCAATATAATAACTCATTCATTCATTCATTTCACACAGCATATAACTAATAAAAGTAAGACAAGTGTATGCATGCATTCATCACATTACACAAGTGTTACTGTGGTTCACCCCCTCCTAGGCTACGTCCACAAAAATTTGTCTCTTGTCTTTCTTATTATGTCATTTCTGTAATTCTCACACCTTGCGCTTATTATTCTTCTCAAATGGGTAGGATCTCTGTGAGGCGAACTAGATCACACCAAGATCCACAGCCTATGATCTAATCCTTGAGATCTACCTTTCTTCTTTGCTCAACTTAATTTCTTACAAAAATAGTTCTCTCATCAAAACATTACATGAAGGTAGTCGGCCTCCACATAGGTAGTGAACCGAACTTTCCCGAATCCTCCAACTCCCCTATGATACCTGTGTATCTATATTTATATCTATTGAGATCTTCATGTTTTTACACAAAAATCCTACAAAATCCCTAACAACTATTGTCCTCATCTCTTCCTTCTCTACATGCATGCATTTTCTTCCTTTCAGTTGTCACCTCCTTCTTGCATGCATGTGTGATGTGATTCTTGCCAGTTGTCACTTTCCTCCTGCACAGTTTCTTTCCCACGAATGCTCTTCCAGCTATCATTCTTCTTTGTGCACACTTTCTTCCCCACTTCGGCCTGCTACCAATAGACCCCCAACGCTGACATGTGACTTGTCCCGAGTCACCTAATCTTTCTGAGCTTCATTGATCTCTTCAGTGATCAACTGAAATTTTTCCTTTAGCTCTCCTGCTTTTGTCAGTGCCTACGCGGTCTTTTCCTTAATGGTCTCCACTACCTGAATGACCACTTTGTTGCTCAGTAGTCCTGCGCATTCTACCTGAGCTTGTGCCATATTTTTTCTATCTACTTTTGCCTGTGCGAGTACTTCTGCTACCCGTTTATGTAATGGTTCTATTTGAGCCTACCGCTCGTGTTTCTGTATCTGCGCAATGATAAGTTATGCATGCATCTTCTTCAACTCTTTCATCCCCTTGACGCATTTTCGGATTGGTATAGAATTTTTCCTCTGTTTAAGTTCTTGGATCGTTGCATTGATCCTCTCCTCTTCCTTGTCCTAGCATTGAACCTGTAGGTCCTCCTCCAGTCTTGTCCAAAGTTGCGCTTCTTTGTCGAGCAAGTCAGTTGTCGTGCTAACTTGCTTCTCCATATCATCTATTTGGGTTGTTGTTGCCTACCTCCTCTACTCCTTTACTGCTGGTGGAGTTGTTAGTGTTAGTTGTTCTCGGAGATCCCTGATTTGCTTTTTGTATCGAGCAATTGCATACACAATGTGGTCGATATTTTGTGTGGCTGGGAGTTTGTTTTCTTGCACAGTGTTTGGAAGTTTCCAAAAAAATTCTCCCACTCAACGTTCCAATTCATTCATTCATTATGTCTCCTCTTGAGTTTTGTATTTGGTCTTCTCATACTCTTTTTCCAGCGCTTCTTGCTGCTTTGTGGATTTCTGTAGTTCGACTAATTTTTTATGTGCTCGAGATTGCATCTGGTGGTCGATGCTAACCTACAATTTGTGTAATTCCCTTGATGGAATCTGTGTCAGGACCAATTGGATGTGGTCCAAATCCTTCAGTGGTGTGCCCACGATTTCATCCATTTGTAGCATGCTTGGTCTTATGTGGACCATTGTGTTTGTGTGTGGCATGGGGAGGGTTGGGTCTCTTTCTTAGACTTCCACTCTTTCATTGGTTTGTGTTGTCGACGACTCTATGCCTCTGCTGCTACTTGCTCTCTGGGCCTCTCCGAGTGTCTTGAGGAGTTGTCCTATTTCTGCCAACTCTTTTTGCAGATTATCCCTGTGATGTGTTGTGTGGTCGAAGTCTTCAGCGAGACAATCATGGACCATGATGATGATCATTTTTCCATCTTCCTCTCTGATCATACAGTCCAGTGATGTTTGTTTTTCCTTTGATTTCTTGCGCATGCCTGCAGCCTGTACATTCGGTCAATTATTCCCCCCTTGCTCCTATGTGATGAGGTTTGGGGTTGTGTCCTGTGCTCTCTTAACTTGTTTTGGTTGTTCATTTGTCTCTTTATACCCCTTCTGGGTTCCTTTCTGCTTCAACCCTTCGTTTGGCTGAGTTGGTTTTTTTTGGCCCGTCCTTGGTTTCTTGGGCACTGGTTTTTGCGGAGGCTGTGTTTCCGCCTGCACTGCTTCTCCTTCTACGGGTAATTCTAGTACTTCCCGGGGAATGGATGGGATCCTCCATTCATCATCCCATTCATTGATGAGCATGTCTATATCACCTTTTTTGATGCAGTATCACATCGATAGCCACTGTTTATCGGGGTCCTACCTTGGCTGTATCCATAGGGCTTGACGTGTCGCACAGAAGTTAACAATGTCCCCATATCACGTGACAGCTTCTGGTGTTATTGTTCATGACCGGTTAATAGCTTCCTACATGTCCCATAGGTATGCTTCAAAGATGATTCCATTCTACCTCTTCTATCTAGCCTGTGGCCTAGATATCAATACTAGATATCTTGCTCCCGCTGGTTGTGGTCTAGTAGCAAAAACTACATATTTTGGTTCTCACCATCCCATGAAGGCTATGAGGGTGAGGAGTCATGAGTAATGGAATTTTGTACCAATTTCCTGCACGTCCCTGCAATCCACTTGGAATAAGTTTAACAGATCAGGCACCCATCCCACGAAGGTTCCTTCTACGCACTGAGTTGCAATTGTGATGACTCCTACCGGTACTTCGTATTTGTGGAATTTCCTTAGCAACTTACAGGATAAGATATTTTCACCCAATTGTGTTGTCGCGTTGTTAATCCGTTTGATTATAATTCCTATTGTCCCCCTCGTGGGGTCGTATTTATTCTTCATTTCCTCTTCTAGTGCTTTCTCCTTGGATTTATCATCCAAAATCAGCGCGGGATCCATACCCTAGTTGGGTAGTCCTGTTATCTGTGAAATAATCTCAACTGTGATGGGGAAGCGTCTGTCCAGCCAAATATCCCCTCCATGTGTAACTACTAACAATTTTTTAATGCATGATTTCGTGTACTGGCCTCTGCCAAAGTGTGGGAGTTTCAACAATCCTACAATGCTTGTTCGGTCTAGTCCAATTGCCCACTAATGCGGCTGTTGATCGTTTCCCCAAGTTGGTTGACCACTATGTTCTGCATAAAACCCCATGGTGCCAATTCTAGGTACTTGGTTTCATCTGAGACATCGTGGTCAGAATATTTGAGCTTCCCAACGTGACCAAGTAGATGCGGCTCTACCTCTACTCCCTCTGGTATGCGAGGTAGCACGAATTTATGCTGCTTATTTCTTGTGCGGTGAGATCGGTATCAAAAAAAATTCTTTCTGTTGTGGTGGTTGGTACAGAGTT
The DNA here is from genome assembly GCA_000966675.3 of Picea glauca. Lineage (NCBI taxonomy): Eukaryota > Viridiplantae > Streptophyta > Pinopsida > Pinales > Pinaceae > Picea > Picea glauca. The sequence goes on along the minus strand of JZKD02S1698123.1, from coordinate 110,163 downwards.
CCAGGAATTCCTGGTTGTTGTCCTATGAGCCATTCTGGCCAGGCCGAGGTGGTTCCCGTGGTTTCTTCTGCTGGTTGAACTAGGATGGGTACCTACACCTCGTTTGGTTTCCCTTCTGATCCTTGATTTTGTGTTGTGTTGTTACCTTCCATAGCTGGTTTAGTGCTTTCCGGTTGTACTTCCTATTGGGGTTCTGTTTCCTCGTTCTGAGGTTCCTACGCCTCTGCTTGTGTGTCCTCTTCCATGGCCTCTACTTCTGGCTATTCAATATCCTCTAGTATTGGTGTAGGGTTCACCGGTGGTGTCTCTATGGATGGGAATCTCATCAATATCAACGATCTCCGGTTGCTTCTGCTCATTTTCTTCTAGCGGTCCTCATGACCTAGTTTGAAATCTGGTCGGTCTAGCTGTTTGACCTGGTTCAGTGGAATTTGGTGGTGCCATAGTGGTGAGTGTGGAATGTCTGCTGGCTCTATAGGATTTTGCTCTCGCTCTATTCATTCGAGCTACTTTTTTTCTCTCTCTGTTCTCTTTTCATGAATAGACCAGTTGCTTTTGTGCTCGCATGTTGTATGAGCTTATCATGGAGATTATCACAGACGCTTCCTCCATGATGCGATTAATGCACCACAACTGTGGGTTCAATGCATCTATGGAAGTTTTGTACTTACCATTATGCCTCTCTTGCCATTTCCAGTTGGTGTGTTTAATGTGACGTTCCATCAGTCCTTGTTGTACTTTAATTTTTCTTTGTACTATCCTTTCATCCTGCTTTTTTCAACTTTTCATTTCCCACTCATTTGTCTTAGGCATATAACCATTGCTCTTGCCTTAACTGAATTCATGTTTAGAGTGTCCTGTGGCTCTTTTTTTTTGTTTTTCTTACTGCGTGGTGGGTGGTCGACTGCCCTTGTATAGCTACAGTCGGTTCCCATTGATCATTCATCTAAGGTCTGTGCCTGCTAAATCTCTTAACTTTACATCTCCCCTGTATGTTACAAATTTAACCTCGTATGGTCCTAACCAATGCATTCTCAGCTTTCGTGGGTGATGAAATGACTTTCTTTCATAGAGAAATACTAGATCTCCTTCCATAAAAGTCTTATTTTTAATGTGTCTATCGTGCCATGCTTTGTCTCTAGCCTTATGCACTTGTTGATGGAATCCTTCCAGGATTCAGTCTTCCTCGATTACTAATAGTTGATTCAGTCTTTCTTATATTCTATCGCATTCTATCATTTGTGTGATAGTGGCTATGCGTAAGTTGGGTATTAAAAATTCTAGTGGTACTACCGCTTCTTAGACATAGACAAGTTTGAAAGGTGTGTGCCCTATCAAATTATCGCATGTCATCCCATATGCCCATAATATTGCTGGTACTTTGAGGTCCCAGTCGTCTCTGTTGACGTTACAGATCTTGGTCAGTGCATTCTCTAGAATTTTGTTGAAGGCTTCTATTGTGCCATTCGCTTGTGGGTGATATTGTGTACTTCTCTGGTGGTGAACTTCAAATTCCTTGAGCTTCACGCGGATGGTGCTATTTATGAAATGTGTGCCTTGGTCGCTCATCGAAACTCTTAGGCATCCAAACCTAGTAATTACTTGTTCGAAAAAGAAGTGTGCAGCAGTCTCTACACTGCAGTCTTTTACTGGTGCATCTTCCTCCCATCCTGTTAGGTATTTCATCACGGTGATGATGCATCTTGCCCCTGTTCTCTTGGTTGGTGGGTTAATCGGTCCCACAAAGTCTATTTCCCATTTATCAAATTCCTGTAATGTCACTTGTGGTTGTAGCAACATCTCGTCCCTTCTGTTAGGTTTTCCTAGCCTTTGACAAACATCGCATCTCTGATAGTACTCTTTCGATTCTCTGTGAATGGTTCGCCACCATAATCCTATGTGGAGTACCTTCTGTGTGCTTCATTTTCCTGCGTAGTGTCCTCCTACTAATCCCTTGTGGGATTCTGCTAAAATTCTTGATCGTTCGTACTCCAACACGTATCTTCATACAATGTTATTTGCGCCCATTTTGTATAGATGCCCTATGATCAATTGATAGTTGGTTGCGTAAACTACCAGGTTCTTATTCTGCATGGTGGTATAATCTTGTGGTGCAGTACTTGTGCTCAAGTACTGGATGATCTCTGTGAAGTGGTCATCAGCAATATGTATGGAAAATAGTTGTGCATCTGGAAAGTTGTCTTCTAAGTTCATGGGTTCTTCTCGATTTATGACCCATGATAGGTGGTCAAGTCCTACATTTAGTTTTCCTGGTTTAATGATTACTTCGAAGTCAAATTATTGAAATAACAGAAACCATCGACAGATTCTCCCCCCCAACACTGGCTTGTTGACTAGGTATTTGAGGGCTGAGTGATTTGTAAACATCCTAAAATGCTTTCCCAACAGGTAGTGTCTAAACTTCTAAAGTACGTAATCCATACTTAGACCTTATGTTTCCATTGTGTTATAGTTTTTTTTTTAATCGGATAGTTTTCCAAGTCTCCTATTCATGGATGCACCAAGATAGCTTCAAGTGCTATCGCTAATGCATCTACATGCACATGGAATGTCTTTCCCCAGTCCGAAAACACTAATATTGGTGCAGTGACCATCTTCTCCTTCAGGGTATCCAGACCGGGTTGACACTCGTCATTCCATTGGTATTTTGTATCCTTCCTTAGCATTTTTTCCATTGGTGTTGTGATATGTGCATATCCTTTGATGAATTTTCAATAGTATCATGTGTGGCCTAACGTCGCTCATAGCTGACGGACTATTTTTGGTGTTGGTAAATTAAAAATCACTGCGATCTTTGTCGGATCGACCAATAACCCTTGCTTTCATACTATATGGCCCAATAGTATCCCAGATGGTGTTCAAAATATACATTTATTTATGTTTAGTGATATCCAACATTGTCTGCATCGTTCTAATATCAAGCGTAAAAACTCAACATGGTTTTTCAATAGACTATATAACGTCTAGTCGTCTAGGTATACTTCGAGAAACTGATGGACGAATTCTTTAAATGTTGTGATAACCACTCTAGAGAATATTGTTGGTGCATTCTTCAGTCCAAATGGCATGACTGTATATTGGTAAGAACCCCATTCCATCATGAACGTGGTCTTGTATCTTTCCTCCTGTACTATCTTAATCTGATGGTAGCATGAGAATCCATCAGTGAATGAGTAAGCTTTGTGTCCCCCGACATTCTCTAACACTTCATCCATGAACGGTGTAGGAAATGGCTCGTGTAGGCATGCATCATCCAATTTCCTCAAGTCAACGCATATCCTAATCCCTCTGCCTTGTTTCTTGTCCTATGCGACCATCGGTCTTATCCATTTTGATTCCTCGACCGGTTCGATTATGCCAGCTTCAAGCATCCAATCAATTTCCTCTTTAACTTTCTATTTATATATGGGATTTAGTCTAAATGATCGTTGTCTAATCAGTCTCTCTTCGGGTCTGAGAGGTATCTTCATCTCTCCAAGTTCTCCTTCTATACCCTTCATCTCTGTAAATGTGGTAGGAAATAAGTCATTGTACTCACGCAACAACTCTGTAATTCTTTCTACTGTTGACTCATCCCAGTAGTCTCCAATGCTGGCCATTTTGGGATGTTCAACTATTCTGATGTTAACTTTATTTACCTTGATTGGTGTGGAAATAACTTCAGATTCTATCGGTGTTCCCTTCACATATATTTTGCATTCTACTTCTTCAATCTAAATGTCGTGCGCGTCATCTGCATATGGTATTTCCTCCTGTACCTGGTAACATGGCAGTAGTTCCTTGACTGTCCTATTATTTCATTGTTTTTCTTCGGTAATAAGTTCTATTTTTGGTTCTTCAATGAATATCACTCCTCTAATCCATTTCAGGGATGCATCTATGTTGGGGTACTCGTGCTCGAACGAGAAAGTGATGGTAAAGTTTTGTTGTAATTTCGTCCATTTTGTAGTTCCTTTACGCAGTTCCTGATCTGTATACCAGATCGCTGGTATGCCTTCTAATGTGTGAATGAAGTGGTGAGGCCATTCCTCTGCTGGTGTCAATTTCCACAGCGTTTCGTAGTCCTCCAAGTGCTTCGTTGGTGTCCCTCGGCCTTCATAGATCCGCTACTTGTTGTTTTTCTATTATGCATTGAACCTTATCCGCAGTAATATCTTACATTGGTACCAGTTTGTGATAGTCTCCTTGTGTGTGCCCTACCATCTCGTGGGTGTGGCCTTGAGTGCTAGATCCAGTGTGAGTATCCTCTGGTTCTCTAGTAATTCATCTTCATATTGTGTTAATAATGTTTCCAAATCATTCAGTCCATGGGAACTAGGTGGTTCTTTGAGTTTTGTACCTATCCACCATACTGCACGGTCTATTCTTGCACATCTTCTCATGGATACTTCGTGTAGTCTCTGCCACCAATTCTATAATCTCGTGTCTGAATCTATTGTTCATGAAGTAATACTGTGCCAACTCATTACCCCATTTGCAGTTGGGTTTACATAATCCTCCTCGCACATAGTTGTTCTGTACAAGTGGTTGATTTCCTCTAAGTCTAGGAAAGTGGGTTCTACGAACCTCTCCCCTTCTGATGGATCTAGTGGTGTGATGACCCTGTAATCTATGGATTCAAATGTCATTTTCCTGGTTTTCAAGTTAATTATGGTCTAGTTTTCAAACACCCAATCCAGATAGAGTAGTGTTGGATATGGTGTTGTGCCATCCACTATTTCAATGACTTCAAAATCTTCTTTAGTGCATACACCATCAAGATCTATCGTTACACCTTTCAGTCTCCCGATTGGTAGGACCCTATGTTGGTTTGCTAGTTTTAGTTGGACATTTGAATATCCCAATGATGGCTCTCCCATTCATTGCCAGGTTTTCTTAGGTACAACATTCACTTCAGATCCTAGGTCCAGTATAATATCTCCCATATTGAAATCCCCAATGTTAGCATTCAATCTAAATTCCCTACTTGTTCTCCTTCTTGTGTGTAGATGATTGACAATTTTTAGTTTTATCTTTTGTTCCATCTCATTGCTACATTTCTCTAGGATGTTTTGCAATATTTTCATAGATGAAGGATCACTGAACATTTTGATGCATGACTGTAAAAAGTCTTGGATAGTACTTACTTTCCCCTTGGGTGGCATTCCTTTGGTATGATCCAATGATGGTGGCATTTCATATTATGGGGCTTCATGGGCTGGTTGCATAGTGGAAGTCGATGCGGTGTCTAGCTTATGAAATTCTTGTCAGGCTTCCTTAAAAGTCTCCTTTTCTTTGGGTGCGTCAAACTACTTCCTTGGTTCAGTGTTCTTCTTTATCCACTAGTTCTATGCAGGTTCTTGTCGAACTATGTCGTCCCCCGTCTTTGTTCCTCCTCGGGTGACTATATTGATGTTCCATCCATCCTCCCTTACTTTGATTGAAATCCATTGAACATTTTGATTGTTCTGGTTCCTCTTTTCCTAGATCTTTACTAATAGTGTCGAGCATTCCTCTGTCTCGTGATCCGATGCGTGACAATACATACAATTTTTTGGCGGCAGTGGGAATTCTCGTGCATAATGTCCCAGTTTTTGACAATTGTGACATGTGACTGGTCTTCTACCATGTCTAAAACCTCCTCTGGCTCATCCTCCTCCTTGATAGCCTGCTCAGTCCCCTCTCGATGCATTGTACTATGGTTCCTGATTATAATGTGTGGTATTATACTAGGTTTGTGTCAGGTTGCACTGTGGTTGTGCGTTGTTGTATGGTTGCAGCGCAGTGTTGTACTACTATTTTGCAGGGTTGTATGGAGCCGAGGCTTGATTGAACTGTGGTGCTTCTTGCCCAGTAATCATATCGGCATGTACCCTGTATGTGTCTGATGTTCTTTCCTGCATCAGCTCCATAGTTCTACAATCTTTGTCATCATGGCCTATTGAATTACAAAAGGTGCATTAAGAATTCTTTGGAACTATCTGATACTTCTGCATCATCGTGTAGTGATAAGGGTCGTGACCTGATTTCTTGCATATTTCACAGCATAATAGTCCCTATGGTAGCGGGTTTGGCATGCATGTTTCCATGTATTGCGTGAATGTTGGACATTTGTTCTTGTGGTGTCCTTTTGTCCTGCATATGGTGCACCAAACGACTTCTCGTTTGTCCTTGTTCTTGTTCTGATTCAACTTAAATGTTAAGTTCTTCAAATCCTCTTTCAATTCTTCAATAGTTGTGTCCATCTGCTGGTACTAGTTCTCTTCCATATGCAAGCCTTCCTGTAGAGCCTCGTCCTACGTCTAAAACTTCTACTATCATAAGGGATATTTTAGATGTGGGAGTAGTTCATTGACAAACAAATGCCAGTGTTGCATCTCGGTCATAAGGTATTTTAACTTCCCCTTCAATTGCTTGAATCTCTAGTCAATTTCCCATACAAACTCTCTTGGTTTCTGTCTAATCTCAATCATTTTATTCATTTACTAATCCTTTGAGATCGGCTTTTGCAACTCATTAATCAATAACTTCTTAATGTCTTCCAGTGTCCTCATCGTCCCAGGCGCACTGTTAGTGTCTAGACTCATGTACTAGTCTAGTGTGTGGTCTCTCACCATGATCGCTAGCTGTGCAAGTTTGGTATCTTCATCAGTGATTTGTTTTTCCTCCCAGATATTTACACAAATAAAAAAATTATTCTCAGGGTCTTCTGCTACTTTTCCTCAAAATTCTAGTAATATTATCATAGGGTCATGTCCTGTCATTCTAAATACTGAATTTCTACGTCTGGTGCATGGTGTAGATACTTGACTAGTACTTCCTAAATTGGCTCCTCCAGTTGTTTCTCCTGCAGTAGATGTACTTCTTGCTATCGGACTTCCTACAAACTTCGGTTGTCTAAACGGTGGTGTTCTCTTTGGTGTATTGGTCACACATGGGTTTATGGGTTCCACACTGACATTAATATGGAAATGATGGCTATCTTCTCCTCCTGTTCTTGGGCCTCTTGTTTTCCTCTCATAGGTTGCACACAGGATGTCCTCAATCTGCTCCACAACCCAGAGATCCTCTACCTCTTCTTCATCACTTGCCAAGCCCTCCCTCATGGCTATGGCTCTTTTCTTGGTATTCACCTTATATTGGTAGGGTACTGTGCTATGCGTCATTCCCGGTGATGCCAAGATCCACTTAAGTTGGTCGTTATCCATCAAGATTGGGTCCTAGAATTCCTCCTCCTTCTTGCCTTTATCCTCAACTTCGGTCTTTTATCCTTCCTCTTTCAGTGCTTCCCCCCTTCCCCCATGCACGCAGGGAAGTCTAGTTGCCTGCTTCCATTGTCATTACAACTTTGTTAAATAGCATTATTTTAATAGAAGTATACAGTGATAGAATATACCTTCCACGGGGTCCGTGTCGAAATTCCTGCTATGTCGCGCTATATGACTTCATTGTGTCAACTGCAAACTCTGTGATGAATCCTGTCACAATACTATCAAGACAGAAGTTGACTGTGTGGGTGAATTTGTTGTTCACCTGTTGTAACTTCTCACTCGGTACTGGGGTCCAATCTACCTATCAGATCTGGTTCGTTGCATGGTTATTTTTCAACCTCAGTATCCACTCCTACAGTAGGTGGGGAAAATCACAGAAAAAGACTTCGTGTAAATCGATAAACACGTATTTATCCAGATATTTGCGGGGTGTGATGATAGGGTTTCTATTATCCTTCTGGGAAAACTCTAGTTCTTTAGTTCTCAACCAGCCTTAGATTTCTGGTCTTGTGTGGTTCCACAGTCTCAACATTCCCTTCTAGTGTCTTAGCACTCTTTTGGGTTCGCTCATTCTATTCTCATGCATTCGATCGCATCTACTCAATCCTCTCTTGTTCCTCTTACAACGACAAAAGAACCATTTGTTGGTTTTCTAGCTGAACATCTCTTCCTTACTACCTGTGTTGTTCACCTAGGGTTCATATCTATACGGGCACCAACAAAGCCTAAAAGTATCGACCCTTTTGGTAAACCAGAAGGCAACGCAACACACAGAATGCACTGTGTAGTCTCACCTGAGATATATTTAAATGGGTGGCTATAATACTCAAGTGTTTACAGCCTAGGAATGAGTATGATATAGAGGATCTACATTATGAGCCATTAATTGTGATTTATATTACGGCCTATTGTTATTCCGTTCACTACTTTAACTTTGTGGTCTCTATTCTTGATAACTCAACAACAATTACTCAGCAATATAATAACTCATTCATTCATTCATTTCACACAACATCTAACTAATAAAAGTAATACAAGTGTATGCATGCATTCATCACATTACACGGGTAATATCGTGGTTCACCCCCTCCTGGGCTACGTCCACAAATATTTTTCTCTTGGCTTTCTTATTATGGCAGTTCTGTAATTCTTGCGCCTCGCGCTTACAATTCTTCTCAGATGGGTAGGATCTCTGTGAGGCAAACTAGATCACACTAGGCTCCATAGCCTATGATCGAATCCTCAAGATCTACCTTTCTTCTTCTACTCAACTCAATTGCTTACAAAACTAGTTCTCTCATAAAAAAATTACATGAAGGTAGTCGGCCTCCACATAGGTAGCGAACCGAACTTTCCTGGATTCTCCAACTCCCCTATGATACCTGTGTATCTATATTTATATCTATCAGGCTCTTCAACCGTTTAAACAAAAACCCTACAAAAACCTGAACAACTACTTTCGTTAGGTCTTCCTTCTCTGCATGCATGTGTTTTCTTCCTTCCAGTTGTCGCCTCCTTCTTGCATGCGCGTGTGTTGTGCTTCTTGCCGGTTGTCTCTTTCCTCCTGCACACTTTCTTTCCCATGACTTCTCTTCCATCTATCATTCTTCTTTGTGCACGCTTTCTTCCCCACTTTTTCCTGCTACCAATAGATACCAATTGTTGGAATACTGAGAGGGGGGGTGAATTGGTATGAGCACTTTATACCACAATATATATTCTTTCACTTTAACAACAATGTCCAATAGTTTATCAGTAATGTATCATTTATGATTGAATTCAATATATATATATATATCATAAGCATGTAATCATAAGTAGCATCACATCAAGAACACAGTACACCAGTATTTACGTGGAAACCCAAATGGGAAAAAGCCATGAAATTATTTCTTATATATCAAAAATTCATTCATAGAAAGTACCAACTTCCAAATTATCCAGTTGAAACTAGAAGGAGGATACAACCCCCTATTTACAGGCTCCAACCTAAAGGAATATATAACTACCTAAATTCTCTAGCTCCAACTAGAAGGAGGATACAACACCCTGATTATTAGGCTTCAACTTGAAGGAAGCTCCAACTCCCTGATTCTCCGACACCAACCGAAAGAAGGATACAACACCCGTTCCTTTCCCTGTCCTGTCACCTTGAAATATAAGTGTAGACAAATTGTCACTACCAAAATAACTTCCATTGTCATTTCCACTTCCACTGTCATTATCATTGTCACTGCCACTGTCGTTGTCACTGTTACTACTAATGCCATTGTCACTGTCACATCAACCTATCCAACATGTCTTTGTCTCATCAACAAAACCACATTCACTCTCATTCACATTAAACTCATATCAAGATCACCGAGAGCATATCTCAAACCATATACTCAACATCACCAATACATGCCTCTACCAAGCATGTACCAATATCACCACATAATATCACAAGATATGTGTCTCAACCAAATACCAACATGTATCATGCATCAACCATGTATCAGCGTGTACCTCAACCTGTACCATCAATCATGTATCATAACAAGTGCATCAACCATGCACCAAAATTGTATTGCAAACCATGTACCAACCATGTACATAAACCATGGGCATGCACATCAACCTATACCATATCTTGTACCATCAACCACGTATCATAACAAGTGCATCAATCATGCATCAATCATGTATCATCAACCATGCATCAATCATATATCATCATCCATGTACCAACCATGTACATGCACATCAAATTGTACCATAACCATGTGTCAACCATGCACATAAACCATTTACATCAACCATCAACCCATAACTATGTGTCAACCATGCACATCAACCATCAACCCATAACCATGTGTCAACCATGCACATCAACCATCAATGCTTGTACCATACCATTTTCCAACCATCCACATCAACCATGAACAAAACCTCCACCAATATGCCAATATCACAAATATGTTCCTCAAGCACTATGCCAACATCAAGTGTCCAACATGCACCTAAATCGTGTGCCAAACCAAGAACCAAGCTATTCCCCAACAAGTATTATACCAACATTAACAAGACATATATCCAATCATGTACCTCAAACCATGTGCCTCAACCATATACCATATCACTCATGATGTGTCTCAATCATGCCATACACCATCGCATCATCAACATGTAACCCTAAAAACATGCATATAAACATACTTGTAACTCTATAACATACCTGGTGTATGTGGTCAAAAACCTGCAGACCTTCCTCAACTTCAAAAGAAAGAGAATAACATCTTCATCAAACTTTACCTTAGTCTCACGAGACTAGTTTTTGGATTAGTCACAAACCCTAACTTTTAACATGAATAACTCCATACCTCTAATGAAAAAAGGTATGAAAATTGTACACAATATTCTTTAATATATTCTCTACAATTCCTCCAAGGTTCACTGCTTGGAACCTCCTAGAAAATGATTTATAGGAAAAAAGGAAGACCTTGTTGAATTCTAACTAATTATAGAGAGTGAACATGTAGAGCATGCCACGCGTGGAATATTTGATATATGGATCTAAAATTTGCAAAAAACCAACTATGGAATATACTCTATCCAATTCATTTGGTCTCACATAATTTTGATCTTCTATGAAGAAGTTATGACCTTTTTCCCAAAAAACTTGTTTGAGACTAGTTCCGGGACTAGCCAAAAATGTTATCTTCCACGTAGTGTATCTTCCAAAATACAATGACTCCAAATATGATTTTTCTACCATAGGTATCGTGATATGTATTCTCGATATCCTCCATGTTTTGATATCTGAATCATTCTAGAAAACAAGTTATAGAGAAAATGGTAAGATTCCATGTAAATAACATACCTTAGAAGACATCCTCACAAGACTTCATCCTCCCTTGCAATTTTGACCTTATTTACTTCATATTCCCTCTTAAAAACACCTCATAAATCCTTGGTTACCTCATATAATAATCACTTGATCACTTACATGGATATTCAATGAACTTATGTGTATAAATCATGTGCTTATGAGAGACTTCTTGAGGTGTATTTATACTTTTTCTAGGTAACCTATTTCTTTAACTTTAGGACCTATTTCCTTAACTTTAGGGCTTCTTGAACTTTCTTGTTAAAACCACTTTACCATTTCATTAAATACTTGTAACCAACTAGGGGCTTCTTGACCATTCTTCGGGGCTTCCAACTTCACAAATCCATATGTCCCTAACCGTGAGGAACCATGTGGCATTCCATATATCCCTAGAAATGGCATGACAAGTACTATCCATATATGAGAGTATTACATGCATTTACACTATCCTTCATGTGTAAAAATCTCATTCAAATTTTTGAACCATAACCACACCTTCAGGTCTACATGTAGACTACATCAAATGTACTCAACTAACTCATCATCAATCCCTATCATACAAATGTCAATCAAGTGTCCAACGATTGTGTCCACATCTCTGGGGCTTCCGGACTTCTCCAAGGATTGAGATTAATCTCTAAGGGTTGAGATCAATCTCCAAGATCACTCTCTGAGGGTTGAAATCAATAACAACCAACTTTCCAACACAATGTAAATCATCCACATATTAATTATTCAACAATGAAACATTTTACAACATTCAAAAATGAAATAAAATAATAAATACATTTTATTATATATGAAAAAGAGACCCATTGTCATACAAAAAAATACAACGTGAAGGTACACAATAATCAAATTGCAACCAGTATGTGATTTTTACACTTATTGGTAACATGTCATCATGCAATTGGGACAATATGTCAAGTAAATTAAACAAAATCCCTAATTTTCATAGAAAAATATTCCAAAGCATACAACTTGTAGTAACATTCAATTATATTGATTGACATTCATCAGTTGAACTGTCATCATCACTTGAGCTACATGGATACCTAATTTCTTCATCATTGGAGGCAATATTGTATTTCGATTATGCAACCAAATGTTTTCTTGATCAACTTGTTTTTTATGTTCTGCCCCTTCATCTTCCATATACAAACATAGAAATAAATTGTAATAAGTATATGTCCATTTATATATATAGTAGAGTATACATTATTTCATAAATAAAAAAACATGCCTTAGCACCAAGTATTTCATAAACAATACACATTCTTTTGAAGCCATGTTTCATGTATTCTCTCAAAATCTCCTTTATTGGTTGCATTCCATAATTTGTTTCCTGCAAATTTAATATGTCATGACAAAGCATAGTCGATATAATTAATATAAAGTTTTCTTCTTGTTTTATTAATTATAAAATAAGGGAAGCAAAACAACATTCTACTTACAAATTGTTCAATTAAACTTTCACACTTCAACATATACTCACAACCCATACGTAAGCCTATATTTATCAATTCATGTGTTGGCTCCTCATTGTATGTTAGCACCTATTAGAATAAATCCATGGATAAGTGTAAATTAATTATTTAAATATAAATATCACATCAAATATGAAATCTTAAGAAAGGTCAAAAATGTAAATACTCAAAAATTTTGCGATCAACCCTTTTATTCCTCGTCATCATGTCTTATGTGTTGAATGGGTTCTACTTTTTTTCTTTTCTACAACAAAACAATTCGAAATTTGTATTTCATGTGATAATTAAATTCGACGTACATAAAATAATAAATAAATGATTACATACCTCAGAAGCACATTGTAGTTGGGATGGCTCTTCTTGTGACACAATTATGTTTATTTATCTCCTTGTGAAATACAGAAAAATGAAAGAAAAAAAGTAGTGAGGAAATTAGGGCTTCCATTACTAAAGGTAACTATGAAACCATATTTTTTGTTTGGAATGCACTAAAAACTATTTGAATCAAATAGGGGAAAGATTAAGAGGATTAATAGAATGAAGTCGTATACCTACAATTTATCCTCTCCATATTTATATGTGATCTACAATAATCCCTTTCGAATTCAACTCTTCAAACAATTCCACCCACTCCGAAGTATTTGCTAATAAATCTTTGATGCAAAAATATCCCTTCTAAATTTTGGAAAAAAAATAAAAGAATGAATAGGGTTTTCATTTATAAAAACAAAAACTAAAATTCTCATTCATTTTTTCATTATATATTTCAGTGCATTGATGACAAACGCACATTTTTTTTCGAAGCTTACATCTTTGGTGCTCTATATTGTGAGTAGTAAACCAGTGCATTATTTATGTATAAAACACCGATTTATTTTTCATAATAAATTTAAACATATAGATAGTAAGCATGTGTTATTTTTCTAACTTGCTTCAGTCGATGCACTATACTAGAAACACACTAGTGTTGTGTGTAAGTAATAATGCATCGTAAAATAGTCTAATTTCAAAATGAAAGTGAAAACATATGCATTTAAATTTTTTGGAGGTTTATCTTTGCGGAGGAAACAACAGAGGCTAGTATTTGGTGTTTCTCTCAATTAAACACATCGATGTGTTTGGTCTATCCATATGTATCATTGTGTCTTTATATAATTAAGTGGACAGATAAGTTATAAAATTTATTCAACAAAAATTTGAAGTTAGATTGTTGTATGCTTCCCAAGATGATGGTTTTGTCTCAAATGCAGAAAAAAAAGAATTACAATATCAAATGGCCAATTCTTCAGATTCCATCTCATTCCATATCATTGGAAGTCCTTCAAGTTCTTTCATAACAATTGAAGTATCTTTAGATTTTATTTATAATTCATTTATCTTAATGTATTTATGTTATGTATGAGGTGAAATTGAATAATTGTTCATTTAATTTTGCAGGATCAAGATTCAGGATCGAGTTTAGATGCTCAAGATATTCCAATAGTCCCAAAAATCCACAAGATCTTATAACGAGAAACATATTGCAAGAAGATGTTTGATTAAAATGAACATCTTCTTTACCCTACCAATCATAACATGTCATCTTCCAACAACCATCCTGAGTCAATGGTATTACATCATGAATTGGATCTATTTTATGTAGACAACCCCATAGGGTGTAAGAAAAAGATGATTGAGTAATTGTATTTTTATATTTTCAATGGTACTAATGTAAATGTATTGCTTAATTTGACATTTTTTTATAAAGTAGTTAGTTGCATGTTTATTATTGGGAAAAAATGTTCATGCTTCTAATAAATGTTTGGTATAATGTTTGAACAAATTAAATGCATTTTCCTACTAATATTATTGATGTAATGTTAAATAATATTACAATCAGGATTCTAATGACGAACGACCTGCCTCCAATCTACCATTTCACCCCACTACAATATCAAGTCATGAGATTGCTTCTAAATGAGCACAACTTGGAGAGGGAATACTGAGAATGGTTGAAACAACCGCCTATTCAATTCCCACTATGTCTCGAGTCACTAATTTTAAACCTCTACAAGAACACTAATTCTTCACATGTTTGGGATGAAGGAAATGATATAGAGGTTGGTGTGGATGATTTATTTTGGGATACCCAAGCCATGGAGGGAATGTTTTTAGGTGCATTCTAGAAAAATAAACTATGGGATGACAATGATGTTGTAGATACCTTCTTCGAAATCTTGAAATATGCTTCCACTACCCCTCTCTTTGGTAGAGTACAGGGGTAAAGGTATACCCAAATAGGGACAAAAATGTTACTATACAACTTGAAAGCAATGTATGGTATGCCAGGCACATGTTTCTAGACACTTTTGAGGCAAATAACTATCAAGTCTCCTAATTTTTTAAGGAATATTGTCATACAATTATGAAAGAAAAGGGTTGATTTTATTCATGCTTAATGACAATGTACATTTATATTTCCCACTAATTATAGGTTACTAAAATATAAGGTACTTAGAGTGTTAATGTTTTTCTTGATAGTTTCACAGAGGCAAAGAAAATGCTAAAAATGTTGGGTGTTGAGTACATATCATACCACACATGTTTGAATGATTGTATTCTATATAGAAATGAATTTGTAGAAAAAGAGATATGTCCATAATGTGGGCATGACAGGTACCATAAATAAATAAATAAATGGTAAGGAACATTGTCCTCCTCATAATATATTGAGGCACACTCTTATAATTCCAAAGATTCAAAGGATATTTCATTGTAAAAAAATAGCCATGTTTTAGGGGTGGCATGCCTCACATAGAACTAAGCTAGGAGTTATGTGAATCCAAACATATTCAATAGCCATGAATCATATAGAGGATACATAGCCCGATAAATTCAAGGATCAAGTATAGAGCCTATTATTGAGCATAGCTATGGATGGAGTTAACTTCCATTCCCTCCAAACCACAAACTAATATGTTTGGCCAGTGATAGTGATAAATAACAATATCCCCCCATGGTTTTCCATGAAAACAAGTGAAGAGAATGAATGTCTACCTCCAAACACTGATCAATGAATTTAAGAAATTATGGGAAGGGATACATATATATCATGTATCAATACCCATGTCAATGGAGAGGTATTTTACATTGTATGGCATATGTGGATATACCACGCATGATTATCCAAGACTAGGAGTTTTCTCTAGTAAGCATGTTGATTGATTTGCTTATATCTGTAATGTTATTTGGGATACTTCATTTGGTGCAACTATAATTTTTCCACAAACATGTTCTGTATACAATAATTACAGTGCTTGTAAAAAAAGGGTATTATGGATATAAATATAGTGGACCTGTCATTGTTTATATTGGTTAAGATCCAAACAACAACCTCACAAGGATATGAATCCCCCTATGATTTTAAAGAGGTGGTACTCCTTTTTCATAATATGAAAGATGTATCTTAACTATCTTGTATTGGGGAGAATTCTAGATAGCAAACCCTAAGTATTTATTGCTTAGTTTTATGTGGAATGGTTCTTGATAACAAAATATGTTCTTTATGTTCAACAAGTAACCTCTTAACAATAAAAATATTGAAGAAAGGCTTCAATATCAAAATAAATGTATTCTTAGAATCATTTATACAACCCTCTGAAATACATGAATACAAAAGATAGAAGCATATTTTATTGCAATAAAAAGAGTCAAATGATCTTGATCATTTCAGAGAAATTTAACAGCATAATGTCATTAAAACTGAAAATAATTTGATAAGCAAACTCTAAAAATCTCACACTCAGAAATCCCAAGATCTGAGAAATCATCAAAGTCATGCCTAGAAGTAGTTCTATGTGGATTTTATTAAATTAAAGATATTCTTCATTACAAATCATTCGGTAAACCAATTGAGTAGTGGTTCAAAAACAAATCTTGTCAAACACAAGCAATAAATGTCCATGAATCAAATATACAATCCTGGCTTACACCTTGTTTATGGTACATTTCCCCTGTGACCTTGGGTCATGTCACAACATAGTGAGACCATATGTAAAATATAGAACCTACCCTCACACACAACAATGATATAAGAAAACAACATCTTTAAGGAGAGAAGGAGAGGCCTCATACTTTGTATCACTACTACATTGGGCAGAAATTACGACGAAATATTGTGACGATTTAAAATTTCGTCGTAATTGTTTTTATTTTTTTGGACTAAATTTACTTTTTTGGGGGGGGTCCAACTATTCGTTGCTCTAGCGACCAAAATTCCACGTTGGTCATTATAGAGACAAACTTTCATCACTAGAGCGACCAACCACAAGTTAGTCGCTATAGCAACGAAATTTATTCGTTATAATGACCAACTATGGCAGGTGTGAGAATGAAACGATCATTGACTTATTGTTTGGTCAATTTGACCAAATTCATCGAAAGACCGAAAAAATCAATCCTATATATATATCTCAATTATGAAAAATTTTCTACAGTTTCGACAATCATTTTCTACAGTTGTGACAATCATTTTCTACACTTCCGACAATCATTCGGGTGTTCTGATGCAATGGTGTTATGGTTTTTTATGAAATCTTGATTTCAATTCTCTTTCAAGAAGAGAAACATTGAATTGATCAGACTCTACATAGCTGAGATTTTAAAGGTCAGTACTTAAAAAATTTCTGTGTGATTTAGTAATTTGGTGGTAATGAACTATTTTATGGTTTATTTTCACTCCTTAAATCAGATTTTATGGATTATTTTAAGTCCTTAGAAATATTTTATGGTTTATCCACTTTTGATAGAGTAAAAGGATTACTGATTAATATTTGATTGGTTGTCTTCAAATTAATTTTATTTGCATCATCATTTTTTATGAGAATTAAAGTTGCCTTTACGCTTCTTATGCCATGATTTATTTTTGTCCCCAAACTCTTTCTTGCACTTCTATCAATTTTATTCCTCAATTTTGACAACAAAATAGTAGGTGGATCGAAACAAAGAGATTATTAGAAGATTCATTTATGTTTGAAAGTTTATGTGTAGGTCAATGTGTTGTTTTATAACCAAGTGTCATTTAGATTCCCAAATATCCAGTGTTGTACATTGGCATTGGTTTCATGCTTTGTTCCTTATTTTTTCTAGTTGATTTAAGGTTTCATGCTTTGTCCCTTATTTTTTCTGAACATGTTGTATAATTTTCATTACAAATATCTAAATATATACCAAATTATTTGAATAGATTTGTATATTGTACTTATAATGTTTCAATGGATTTGTTGTAATAGGTAATTACAATGTCAAGTCCAAAGGAGAAAAGAGATCTTGTTATGTTAAAGGGGCAAATGGTAATTCATGGTGATGGGAAATGGTATTTCCCTTGTCGTGAGTGCAGTGGTTTTAATGGAAGAAGACTACCTTTAAAAATAGTTGAAAAAAATTGTAGGGAGAATGGGCACATTGAAGGGGGCAATGAATATCGTCCCATGGTAAGTAATTAGTTATTAT
>JZKD02S1698123.1:78207-92034 GCA_000966675.3 Picea glauca | reverse complement strand
ATTGCATAGACTTAAGAAATCCTATAGGGCATGACATTGACACATTGATGCACATTTAATGAATGAGGGTTTCCAACATTATACTACATATCTAAATATTTATGTCTAGCATAATATCAAGTCTTTTATCATATTGGCATTCTCCATAGAGTATACATTTGTATGAGCAAGGAGTTATCTTTGTTAAATTATTTCATATCAAAACTGTTGTAGAATTTGACATGTTGGATCATGGAGAGATCCATTAATCCTACTTGGTTATTCAAGTAGTAAGACATTTGAGCAATAGAAAGTTTAATTTGAGTCAAAGAAGATACATTGAACATATCCTTAGATATTAAGGATGAATGATTTCTAAAATGTGAAGACTAAAATGGAAATTGCTCAAAAATTGTCACAAGATATGGGTCCAAGTACTCAAGTTGATGATGAAGCTATGAGAAATATTCCTTATTGGAATATGGTAGGAATCCTTATGTATGAAATAGTATGCATAAAATTTCATATTCCTTATCAAGTGATAAAGCAGAACATGTAGTAGCAAATCATGCGAGCAAGGAATTGATGTGGCTAAGAAAATTACAAAAATATGTTAGGTTAGAGCAACCGAATCCTACAATTTTAAGATGTGATCACCAAAGTTTCAATGAAATGGCTAAGAATACTAGGTTTCATGCAAAAATAAAGAGCATTTAAGTGAAGTACCATTATGTTTGTGAGCAATTAGAGAAGCATAAATGTTAGCTTGAGTTTTTTGAAACAAGATAGGTGATCACTATCGTACTGACAAAGGTACATATTGAGATGGATTGAGAAGTCTTGTAGAGTATGAGGATAGACATGCATAGATTTACTAATCCCTGAGATGTTTCAATTTTGAGGAAAATCCCTTAATTCTAGATCATCCCACATTGTTAATGACAAGTTAATCACCTCATACTTTCAACAATTATTCAAGTTTTTCCAAAAAAGATCCAATAAACATATGACATTTTGGAGATTGGTTAGGGATCATTAATTTCAACAACTACTACTAAATATCAACACAAGCCTTAGCACTAATTTCTAGTGATAAAATTTGAAGATTCCATTTCCCTTCAAGACCTGCCCTTCAAGACCCCTTCAACACTTCATAGAATGGCATTCAATTATTTCCCTATCAATTTGGAAGCAATGATCATTTCACATATTTGCAAGGATCATCCATGTTATATACTTTTCAATCTACATAATTGATGCATTCGAAAATCATCTAACAATAAACTATTATTTTATGGTAAAGGTCGTCTCATACACTAAATACACTTATACATAAAATGTCATCAAATAACTCATCTTGCTTCAAACTTTGATCGATGTCTTTAGTGATTAGGAACAATGCCAATAAGCATAGATGAGACATGAGACAATACTTGGATGCTCAAGATTAATATTTCTATCACATCACCTTTCCATATACCAGTCCCACAACACTTACCATGGAGCTTCTCAGAGCTAAAATAGCCCCTTGTGTAACACACCATGGTATTGTCTCATGGAGAAGAAGTAACCCACCATTTCCTTATCAAGTGCTAAAGTAGAACATGTAGTATCAAATCATGCAAGTAAGGAATTGATGTGGCTAAGAAATTTACAAAAATATGTTAGGTTAGAGCAACCGAATCCTACAATTTTAAGATGTGATCACCAAAGTTTCATTAAAATGGCTAAGAATACTAGGTTGCATGCAAGAATAAAGAGCATTTAAGTGCAGTGTCATTATGTTTGTGAGCAATTGGAGAAGAATAAATTTTCGCTTGATTTTTGTGAAACAAGATAGTTGATCACTATCGTAATGACAAAGGTACATATTGAGATGGATTGAGAATTATTGTAGAGTATGAGGATAGACATGCATAGCTTTACTAATCCCTGAGATGTTTCAATTTTAAGGAAAAAACCTTAATTCTAGATCATCCCAGATTGTTAATGACAAGTTAATCACCTCATAATTTCAACATTTATGCAAGTTTTTCCACAAAAGATCCAATAAACATATGACATTTTGGAGATTGGTTAGGGATCATTAATTTCAACAACTACTATTAAAGATCAACACAAGCCTTAGCACTAATTTCTAGTGATCAAATTTGAAGATTCCATTTCCCTTCAAGACCTTTCCTTCAAGGATTATTGAGCCTTCATGGAATTAAAGGTCGTGAGTGGTTTAAAGGCTATCGCTTTATGCATAAAATTGTCATTAAGAAAAAAAATATAATTACTACTACATGGAAATTAAGGGTTTATCAAGAAAATGAAATCAAAGAGAAATATTTCCTTTCCTTAATCCGTAGAGTATATGATAAGGTTTTTGGTGAGTGGTCAAATGCCCTATTTGACACAAAAAAAATTTTTTTGTACCAAAGGGCCTAATATCGATGGGTCATAATATCGATGGGTAGGTACAATTTAGCTCAACCCTAAACCCTAAACCCCTTAGACAGACCTTAAACTACCTTGTGTTGGCATAAAATTTAGCTCAACATACTTTGGGAAGAGCCCCCTAAATTCTTGACACCATATATCCTATATGCAACACCTTAAAGCATACTACCTAGCATCCTAAAAGGCACCTCGACATATCTAATTGCAGTCAGTGTGGCATTATTCTTAAACAGACCTATGCTAAAACACAAATTCAGAAATGATAGGTAGGGACTGATATCATTGTTTCAGATTTAGAAGATCATGAAGACAACCCTCCACTTGGAAATTTGATGTATTGTATGTGGTAGAAACATCATTTTTATGCTATGTTGATGCATAGACTTTAAATTAAATCAGAACTGGAACTAACATGCTTGCATGTGATTCATACTTTGACATATGTAAATTCATTGGACTGACAATCATTGATTCAAAGCCATAAATTCTATGAATTAAATGAATATATATTGTTTCTTAGTAAGGTTGGTATCAATCTATTTCTTGACATACAATCTTGACATGTTTTGCATTTGATTATTTGGCATTACAATTGCTTGAACCTATATCACTGGTGAGGAATCATTTGATGAATAATCTCACGTTGATTGGTTGATAAAGTGATATGTGATTGAGTTACTTCATAATTATCATTTTGATCATATCAAAAGGGAATCACTTAAAGTGCATGTACTATTATTGGATATTGATCACATCCACTCATAATAGATTGATCTCTTGAGCATTTCATGCATTACACATTTAAGAGAAAATCTTATTCCCATTTTCCTTTCACCCAACTTGTCACTAAACCACATATTGAAAACCTTTTTGATGAGTTTACATGAAAGAGTCATCATTTGACTAAAGCATCGTTTGGTTATCTACATGTACTAACATTCTTCTTGAAATTATGTCAGAGTGGTGATTGGGGCAAAGGCCCTAAGTGTGGAAAAGGCATTGATCGAGGAAAAGGCCCCGCTCCTAGCACCACATCGATGGAAAATGATGAATATATAAGTGATGAAGAGATATTTGATTCTAGAGACCCCTTGCAGATAATAGAATTGTCCCTAAGAAAGGCCAATAGGGAATTTTGGGATTTGGTCACTATTGGGCTGGAAACAGATGAGGATTTCCTAAGGATGGCTGAATTATGCATTAAGATAGAAAATTATGGGGTAAGGCATGTCATCAAACAATATCAATTTTTGGTTTTAAATTTTGTAATTTGATATATGCAATTAACACATATTTATCATTGTAGAATTTTGTGAGATCGATGAGAGGGGAAGGGGAAGGTCTTGGTAGCAGCAGCGAGACTGCAATAGTGAACCCGCATGGCCATGTAGCCACAAGGCTATTCTTCACCCCAATTGTGCCACCTAAGACCGATTCTATACCTTCTAGGGGTGATGCCACACCCCCACAGCACACGCCAGATCGTGCAGGTGGTGTACATGATCATGGAACTAATCATTCTTCCATTGATTGTTACCATGGTGCTGCATGTATCCAAAGCACAAGAACAACCACGGTATCATTTTTGGTCAACCAGGACATGGTTCCTCTAAAAATAGTACAACTACCAAGTATTTAATATATGTATTTATCGAGATTCATGTTCTATAATTGTTTAAAAAATCACATATCAGTGAGATTTAAATTACTAATGATAACGATGTTTTGCAGGAAACAATGTGTTCTACAATAGTTTGCATGACTATGCATTAGAATTTTTTGGGATGACCATTCGACTACGATGGAATCGACAAAATTCCAAACTGAAAACCCTTCTTATCTCCAGACTGGTTGGTGAGTTTGGTGACTCGTTCAATAAGCCGAAAGTCCTAAAAAGGACCGGCAAGCATTTGAAACATGTTAGAGAGGATTATGGGAATAAATTAGTATAGGACCCCAAGTGCGAACGCCCTTTGGTTGTCCCCGAAAGGGAGTGGAAATAAATTATTCTCGATGCAAGAGAATTAGCAATGAAAGCACAAGGGAAGAAACCACCTAGCCCTGGAAGGTAAGAGGTGTTCTCAATTTACTATGATGGTCTTTTGTTTACTTTACGAGGAAAACAATCAATATCTAACATATTTCAAAATATTACATAGACTCCAAGACACTTACAAGGCAAAAAAGGCAAGACAAGACAAACACGGCCACCATAAACTTGGCCAAGGTGGTTACGGGAGATTGAAGGCATGGGTTGTAAGTGCCTAAACATTTTACTTTTCTTTTATCATCGTCACAAAATATGTAATTCATTGCATCTAGAGACTAATGATTTTGATATTGCTCAATGCAAGGGGATTTGTTCAATGAGAAGCCACAGAATAAGGTCTAAAGGTCAGGTTACGCAAGATTTTGATGGCGTAGTGGTGCGACGAAGAATCTTGGGGCAATTTCCATGTGTCTCTCTAGAAGACATGATAAATAAAATGAAATTAAAATTTTTTTGATTAGTTTGTACTCATTGATTGCTTGTAATGTAAAATATATTTTTTATTCATTTAAAATGTAAAATAATGTGTGTGTTTTCCACATTCGTAGGAGAGTAACAATTCTACCAATGCTCCTGATGTACCTGATGAACCACATCCTGACCCCCATATTGATTCAAGCATTGTTGTTGAAGGACCATTACATAGTGGTATGCGCACATGTTTAATGTTTTTCCATTTTTCAATGAGTATTAATATTTAGGGTATATTCTGTATTAAATAATTATATTGTTTCATATGGCAGAGTGTGTAGATGTCGATTGAGAGCAGAGATCAACAAGCGCAGAAAAAACAATGCGGCCACCAACTACTGTTTCTACTACGCTGTCTAATCCAAGTATAAAACACTGTAATTAAATATGTATTAATTAAATTTCCCTAGGAACAGTGAATAAAAATATCACTTGAATTGTTTTTGTTGTTGTAGCAGTGGATGCCCATGTGCATAGTCAACCTCCATGCCGAAATAATAGAAGTTGATCATGGCATGAGATGTTGAGTATTGATGATGCAACACTTCAAGAAGGCCCAATAACTGTGGGGGATCAGTTAAATTATGATGATGACTTAATTTGTGATTTCATGGAGACCAAGAAGAAGAAGAAGAAGAAGAAGAAAAACAAATGATTAGAAATTTTATTATTAATATAAATCCAATATATTTATGGTCCAATGTAATGTATTTTGTTTTCCTAAATGTCATGAATGTTATTTGATTTCATGTTTTTTATTTTAGCACATGGCAATGAATGTTTTTTGCTAACATTTAATGTTACTGTCATTTCTAATTATAGTTGTAAAATCTAGATAGATTGGGTATGGGGAAATGACAGTGATGTGAGAGGGGTGGAGGGGCCAAAAGAGCTTTCACCTTCACGTGGTTGGTCCTATTCAGTAGAGAATAATTTATTCTCGAAACGAAGAGAAGCTCATTCAGGTATTCGTCTTTAGTCATTAATTTGTAGAGGTTGTTACATATTTAATTACTATTCTGAAATATAATTAAGTCATGTGATGAATCACAAGATGGAGAGGAGCAACATTGGAGGTACCCCATCATTCAAAGGTATGGATCTTGTTAAGGATTGGTTTAAGGTGATTTTTGGTTGATTTATGACTATCATGATATTTCGTAATGAATGTGGAGATCAATGATTTTTTTCAGGAAATTTGAATTTAAGAAGACAAAGTTATGCTGACTCCACGAGTATTAAGGATGCATGGTGGTGGGAACAATCCCCAAGGTATGTCTCTCTAGCCAACATTGTTGCTAGCCTAAATCAATGTAGTACACACTGAATGCGGTGACCCTAAGGTTCATCATCCTCTTCATATGATTCTTTCTCCTCCTAGGAGGTTCGAACCTCCTAACCTAACCTAGGCTACCCCTACATACCTCAGCCTACCCTAAACCTAACCTACATCCTAAGCCTAGAAATCCTAGAATCTTAGTGGCCTAACGCAAGACATATAGACCTAATATCTATAGCTCCCTAAAGATACTAAAGCTACTAACTTGGCACTCAATTTAGGACTGACATAACTATTACAAAGACAGTCCTACCATTTTAATGCTAGATATATATTCACTCTGACACAGTCCCCCATTCTTGGAAGTTTTGGGGCAAATAATATATCATTTGATTTATTGCAATGTCTAGAACAACATACCATTGTAACTGTGTTTGGTTGTCTCCAAAATTACTCTGTATTTTTCATCTAGGGCATTAACTGACTAAAGCCAATAACTTGGATCATGTTCCTTCTAAGCAGATTTAGATACTAAGTTCCATATAAGTATACCTTGCAATTGTTGTTGTCACCATGTTTGTGTGGGTTTGTTCTTTTTCTCACTTGTTTATTAAATATTTCATTGAGCTAATGATATAGTTGAACCTATGATAAGAACACAATTGTAATTATGTTCCCTATAGTTAAGTGCAACTTATAATCATTTATCATAAATAAGGAAATGATATTTTTCTTAAATTTAGATTTGAGTCCTAGTTGATGCCATAATTTAGATTTATGTGTTGTGTGGTGATTAATTGTATAAATGGGAATAACTTCTTATCATTCAATTGAGTTTAGTAATGAGGTGTGTATTGTCTTTGTTCAGACTATGAATAGGATATTTAAAACAATCCAGTATCAAGGTTCCTATTCCATTCCACATGCCCTGTGAGTGGAAGGAATGCCCTTTTTAATACTAGAATCCCTTGTCCATCTGATGAATGTGTTCTTTATTTAACCAATTCTCTCCAAGGTGATATTGTTTGCTTATTGTTTCATTGTCTATGTCTACCTTTGGTTTCATCGCCTATGTTATCCACTTTTGGAAATATCATGTTGCAAATTTTTATCATATCATAGAAAGTAGATCATTTACAATAGTTCACTACTTGATTGTAATTTTCCATATGGCAATTGGTCCTCCAAGAACTGGGAATGATCACTATATTTTTATATTCATCCTTTCCTTGAAAAGGGCCTTTTCATTTCTCCACTACAAGTTTCATTGGCATTCAAAAGGGCATTGGTTCTCATTTCTTATGTCTTTACCCTTTACCAAATTCCATAGTCAAGAGAGATAGGCCATCTATTAGTATTCCTATTATACATGTTATCGCCACTGCAAGGATGAAGTTAATGATACTAACCTTCAATAGAAGGACTATCAAGGCCTACTAACAAAACAATTTTACCCTACAAATCATTTATAGAAAAGCATGAAAATTTCCATGGCCTTGCACTCTAGTTTCAATGCTTCCAGTAGTTGGTGGATGGGTAGTATTTGACCTCTAAGCCTATTGACAATGTGGATGCTCCATTTTTTGGTCCTCATTGAGTCATATATTTGTTATTGGGAGCGAACCCATTGAATACTTCTAAATGTACTTGTGCCTATAGAATGTCAACCTCGGTGACTGCTCATGCTCCATCTTCTTTACATGTCGTTGTAGCTTCTAAATTCCAGCTTCTTGTTCCCTAGATTTTTCTCTTAGGCATTTATTTTCCACATCTAATAGGAATTCCTTCGATTTGATAGTGCCCAAATACTCCATAAGGGAGGTATGCTGCTGTTAAATCTCGTCCATCCAATGCTCTAAATTCACCTTCCACAATTTGAGGCTTGATATTAAATCCCCTAGCATGGATTGAGACTCATCACAATGGTGCTTACATCTAGAAATGACAAGGTAAATTGGATCATTAGTATTGAACATTAGGGGGTTGAATCCAATGCCATCTCCCAAGTACATAATGAAAGTATGCTTTTGTAGCTTGATAGTCTGGGCTTATTCCTATGTGAATGACATATTTGTTTTTCTAAAAAACCCCAACATTCGTCTCTCTAGCAACGAACAGATTCGTCGCTTGTATAGCCATTTGGTTTCAAAGTATGTAACTTCGTCGCTCTAGCGACTACCTGTTCGTCCTTCATTTGATATTTTTAGCTTCAGGGTTGGTCGGTCTAGCGACTAATCTTCGTCGTTCTACTGACTAACCCTGGTTTATTGACTAAGTTTTCCAGGGTTGTCTTGGTCGCTCTTGCGACTAATATTAGTTGTTATACTAACTAGCATTCATCGCTATACTGACTAATTATGGTCACCAGAGTGACCAAGGTTATGTTTTCCTTAAGGATGCTGGCAAGGCTTGTGACTAAAGTTGGTCGCTAGACTGACTAATCTTGTTCGATGGATTGACGAATGGTAACTTTTCTCTATTTTGAATAGGATTATTTTCCTGGTCGCTAGACTGACGAAGATCCATGTGTGGTCGCTAGACCGACGAACTGATTCCAATGAAAAAATAATCATCTTGGTCGCAACAACGACCCTATTCCGACGAAACTTCGTGACTAATTTGTCACAAAAAAGTTCAAATTTAGTAGTGTATATCCTACATCTGATGTTGATCCTCGCTCTCCACCTTTGATTTTCTCCTATCCTCTACTGGATCAACCTACAAAAAGAGACCAAGTCTATGCTGCAACAAGGTAGTTATGAATTCAAATCATACATATGATGTGAAAAAATTCAAGTATATGAAGTCAACTAACATATCAATAGATTGAATCAATTTACACATGTATGGATGGAAATATAACTCTTTTATTGAAAAAAATGTAAGTAGGTTGTTACATTCTCACTCTAACTCTCAACACTACCTCGAATCAAACTGCCCAGGTTCATCCACTAGTCCTTCAAGCATAAACTCAACATAATGGTTCTTCCTCTGATGACTCATAAGGGATAATAACATACTCTACAACCACATATGGTAGAGGAAGGAATGTTGGAAAAAAAGTTCGAGATTGGGGGGATGCTACTCAAAGGATCAAGGAAAAAAAGGGAAGCTTGCAAATCCATCAGCATAATATTGCACCTAGGTTGTCCTACTCATCCATTCCCTCATAGGTTCCTTTATACCATCCTCAATGGGTTGAGGTGGTTTAATTCAATTGTGCACAAGACAAGGGAAGTTTAGGAATGAGCCCAACCGAAAACATTTCCTGAAAATGTGGAATATTTTATTTTTTCATATTTTTTAGGGCATCTGCGAGTCACAAACTAGCAAGGAATGAGCATCTGCAGTTTTCACATAGGTAACCCACAAATGGAAACAATTTTTTTTTTAATTGATTTTGATGAAGGAGGATGGGATTTAAGTTTTCACATTACAGAAAAGGGCTAAGACATCTCACAAATGCAATTGATGTGGCAATTTATGGTATAAAAGATGACCCCTAATGTATGAGGTCAAAAGGGAAAATGATGGATGGAATACATTATAACTTTGAGAGGTGAGGATTCATTGAAGTAGATCCAATTAATTTTCTTGAAAAACTAATCCAAGAAAAAAAACCATCAATAGAGATCAAGTAAGAGTATTCTCTTCCCAAGTCAGGCATACCCATGCTCAAGAATTATGTAAGCATGGCTTCCAAATCAAGTACATTATGGATCCATGGAATATATGAAAGTATGATTTATTTCCATATCCACGAACAAAATACAATGGAAACATGTGATATATATAAAGTAGTAATCATGGCCATGAAGAATGCATAGTGGATCCATGCAAAAAGTAGATCATAGCCATAGATGGATATACAGTGGAGTTACATCTCAAAATAAAAATCAAAGGACATCTAGAACCAATGGAGTGAAACAATTGATCCTATGCAAGTAACAGTTTCTAATTGGTGGTACAATATATGTCGAGTAGGAGCACAAAATATGTGATGCTCGTACTTCATCTGAAGTTTTCAAAGCGACCCGTCGTGGTATGAGTCTACACCATGTGAATGGTTGTGTTAGTGTCGAACATAGTGAGACACCATTTGATTACTTGTCATTGATGTATACTGTTGACAAATGTGAGATGACCCATCGATGATGATAATGGGTATCAAGGTATTGTGGTACAATCTAACAAGTGTGAATAAATGAACTGGTGTCGAACACCTGATAGAATCTATCGATCAGGGGGCATTGATGCATTCTCACTGTCAATAGAGAGGGAACCTACCACTAATGAATGCAAGCCCCAAGGTACCACAAATAACTCTAGGTCCTTGTCCCAAAGCAATATGTGTTGAATTAGATAGGAAGAGATCCATTAGAAGGAAGGCATTAAGTCATCCTCCATCATCTTGCATGAGGGGTACCAAAAGAACAAATATTTGGAAGGAATCAAACGAACAAATTGTAAGGACCACACTGAGGTACGACTCTTTCATGAACCAAATGAAATAGCACATGGAAGAGACTCTCTGAATAATATCCAATAAGGAAGAGAACTGACAAAGACAAGGGATCCACCAATGGAGTCAAATGGAAACCAAGGTACCACACGAATCCCTATGTGTGATGATTATTATTGATGTAAAACACAAGGGAAACCACTCAATCAACAACCAATGATGTTTTTTCATATGTTGAGAATAAGGTTACTTATTGACGATGGAAATCAGCCCAGGGTGAAACTCTAGGTCATACTCACAAACAAATGTGTCGAAGTTGATACTAGCAAGAAGACCCGCAAACAAGAAGTCAATGGAGACGTTCTATACTAACATGAGTGAGATACAAATATATTTGTGATGATGATATGTACTTGACTGACATAGGAAGGTCGAATTTAAATGTCATATAATTTCTACATAATGGTCGACTTAAGCTTAAACTTCCCTTGAACAAAAGCGTGACACTTTATGTGTCTTACGCAGCATGGATTATAAAATGGGATACATTTGTGATACATGAGGAATCAAAAAATGCTCCATATGGTTGAAATAATAACCAACCATAGGTGATTATGCTCAAAAATGAGAAAAAGTATCCTAAATCCATACTAAACCCAAAATATTGAGAAATTGACTCAAAGATTGTGCTTTGTTCAAGGGAGACAAGATTATTGCCAACAAAAGAGATAGATACTTTCCCTTCCTTATTTTTTTATTTTTTGTCTTTTGTCTTTTTCATGTTATTAAAGATTGAAAAATAATAAAATAATGGTATAGTACAGTGGAGGAAATGAGTGTTGCGAGAAAGAAAACTAGTTCTAGAACATAAGGAACATACTTATGCTCAATGAAAGGAAGCATGTGCATGATAAATACACTCAGGGGAATTTCTCCTCCAGGAATAAGGTGTCGAGTCGCAAAGGCATAAATTGAAAGGCTAGCAATTGGTAGGAATGCATAAACAAATGGTTCAACAATAGCAAGTTGGAGTTGGCATTAGGCCCAAAAGCACGAGCGGTTAATATGAAATGCAATGACAACTCAACCATATTGTGTAAGCCTCATGGGTAGGTTATCCAACAAGATATTGAAAGGAATTCATGAGGCCTCAACACAAAGACATGGAGGGACTAAACAGGGATTTCGATCCTCCTAAAACAATTGTAGGATGCATGTCAAAAATTGCTTGTGAGGTACTAACTAACACACCCATGAAGAGGTAATATCTACCATTAGTAAACTACACCTTCAAGTCATCTTAAGGTGTGATTTTGTGAATGGACAGGCTAGAACCTATGGAAGATATATGAATCATATGGATAAATACATTGTGCAAGTAGAAATGAACCTAACCTGCATGCTGGTAAAGAACACAATGCCTTCTGAAGAGTACAAAAAATGTTGACATATGTAGAAACATATGTTAGAGGGAGTCTTGTAGGTAATGTATAGAAAAAAATTGAGAAGAATATATGAAAATTCAACACAAAGTCATGGCGGGAATAAACAGGACTCTTGAGCCTATGAAAGTATTTTAGCATGGGTGCCAAACTGTGAACAATGTTCTAACTAGGGAACCCATGAATGGTAGCTCCACTAGATGAATTATGACACTTATAAACAATACAGAAGGTTTTGTGTCAAAACTAAGTTGGGTTTGTCCTAAGGAAAAATGAAATAGGAAATGGATAATGCAAAAATGTATGGAGGGGAAATTATAACCTATATTCCAGGTTCAATCATTACCTGTCAGAACATATCAAAATGAAAGAAAAGAAACCAAATAAAAATGTCTTCAAAGTCATGTATATACGACCAAAAACATTCATGCAAAAGTTGATAATTCCAATATAGAAACCTCTAATTAAAAACAAGTATTATGGGATACAGAACTTGAAAACAAAAAACCCTAAAAGTACAATATGTTTAGAAAAACACATACCCTTATGGATTATGCATCATAGTTCTCTAGTTAGAGCACATTGATAGGCTCAGGCCAAGGTATATTTTGGTAAAAAATTTGTAAAGTTTCCTTTTCAAGAAGAAATCGAAAATCCCTAATCATATCTTCAAGAATGGCCTCATCTAAAGGAAACTCAACATCCATGAACCCGGGGCTTGAAAACACACAAATACCAAGGCTCGAGATCTCACAAATAGTAATATGAGACTCAAGAGGAAATGCCAAATTACTCGGGCCAATAGGGGGAAGAAAGGGCTCGCATTCCCCCATTGGTTAAAACACATGATCAATTGTCGATACCTTGTCTCAAGAAGGTGAAAATAACTGAGAAGATCCTTTCTCAAAATTAATTGAAAACTGCGGATAAGATGCCACATAATTCTCCCGTGGTGGGGAAGATACTACTCGAACACTAGGAGCACAAAAAGAGGGAAATTGAGCTAAAATAAAATTAGTATGGTGATTATCAAATTAAATTTGATCAATAGTGACAATTATTCCATTATGAGGGAAATGCATTACACGAGAGAGCATAGACACCATATCATTCATAGCATAAACATAATCATGCCCAAGAAGCATATTAAAGTCTAAAGGGCCCGACATCACTGATAGATCGATTAGAACATTCTTCCCACCTAAGATAATAGTAAATTGAGGAACAATCCCTAGACATTCACTAGGTCTTCTATCGAAATCTAGTAGCTCACTGGTAGATGACACAATCTTGGAAGAACCAAAATCTTTCCAAGCTGAGGAGGACAAAATACTTGTATAGGATCCTTCATCTACAATACATTTATGAGAACCTTTAAAAATAGATTCAACCATAACTATTATCTAGAAAGGTGTATAAGAAGGAAGGAGAGGCTCTATAAGATCATTCCAATCAAAGGAAACCTTCCTAGGACTTGGAGGGAGCATACTCAAAGAGATTGGAATGTCCCCTTATTCATAAGGTAATGAACTGGAAATGCCACAAACACAGTCAAAAGACGCATCACTCCCCGAAAGAAGAGTGTGTTAAGAACCAAACTTCAATATAGCATAGAAAAACCTCGGGAAAAGTACTCAACGCCTTGAAAAAGAGATAATTTCAGATAATAAGCCTCTTCGAGGGGGAAACCTCCTTTTAC
>JZKD02S1698123.1:61778-72457 GCA_000966675.3 Picea glauca | reverse complement strand
GAAAATGTCTCCTTGGTATATATAGGAGACTAGGAGGTATAATTACAAATAATGGCCTAAAGCTGACATAATTAAAATAAAATTACTAATATAAATTACAACTAATGGCCTAAAGACGACATAAATAAAATAGCATTACTAATCTAATATGCCCCAACTAAGGGGTAATGAGCCAATATTAGGGCTTAACAGAGTGGGATCGACTGAAGATTGTGTTAGCTTGACCACTTTGGAATATTGGTCACTCTCTAATAGAAGAGTGGGTTCGGTCGAATATTGCATTGGCACAACCACTTTCTCAACAACTGGTTCAATAGGATGTGAGACAACATGGTCAAGAGATGCATCATCCCCCAAAACAAGACCAGTATCGACCAAATATGGAATGGACATGATCACTTCATAAACAAAAGATTGAATATTCTTTTGGGAAAATGAAGATGACACAGAACTAGAAGGGCCTTCAAATAAGGAATGTGCTCTTCATACCACGGTAATAGAAGGGAACAAATGACTAAGGTGATATCCTTTGCAAATATTCTAAGGAAACTTGGGCTTACATCCTATACCTCTAGGATTCTCAACTGTATCAATTCCCCCAAGATGACTTGCAACGCTCGGTGGGTTTCCCCCAACATGACTTGTGGTGGCTAGGTGTTGATCTCCAACATGAACTGTAGAGGTTGGTGATGTTTGTCCAGTATGACTAGCAATGAATAGACTTCTACCCCCAACATGACTTTCATAGGTTGGGTGTTAGTATTAAACATGACTTACATAGGTTGGGTGTTAGTATTCAACATGA
The DNA here is from genome assembly GCA_000966675.3 of Picea glauca. Classification (NCBI taxonomy): domain Eukaryota; kingdom Viridiplantae; phylum Streptophyta; class Pinopsida; order Pinales; family Pinaceae; genus Picea; species Picea glauca. The sequence continues at coordinate 71,652 of JZKD02S1698123.1, read as the reverse complement.
CTTGCAGAGGTTGTTGACTTATCTCCAAAATGACTAGCAGATGTTGGTGAACTAATGACAGTATGACTTAGAGTGACTAGACTCATGATTCCACCATCACTTACAGAGGTTGGTTAGTTGTCTCCAATATAAATTTCACAGGATGGCGACAGGTCTCAAATGTGACTGGCAGAGGTTGGTGACAGGGCTCCAACATGAATCGCATAAGTTGGTGACTCAATGCCAATATGAATAGCAGTGGCTAGAATTTTTCTCCCATCATGACTCACAGAGGTTGGTTTCTTTGCCCTGGCATGACTTGTAGAGGCTAGTGACATGTCTCCAATGTGACTAGCATAGGTTGGTGACCTCTTCTTCTTACTCTTCATGTTTCTATTCTTATTAGACTTCTGGTTACTAGTAGTTGTACTTTCACCAAAAGAGGGAGAAGGAGAAGGAGTAGAATTCACATATGTAGAAGGTAAAGGATCAAAATCCATACGATGCCTATGAATGTTCAAAGTGGAATTAAAGGGGTCACTAATGTTTCCAAAGAATGTAAAAGTACAAGAATCCACTTGGGAAGGGGTCCCTTGGTTGGTATCCTAAAGAAATTTGGACAAATCTTTTTTATGCATGGGTTTGTCCCTTGCGGAATTTTTCATGTCCATAAAACTCTCATGCCCTGAATTTGATGAACCAATGGTATAAAAACCCATTCCTTCTAGGAGTTGTATCCACACTTTCAAGAGAAAGACTAGGGCTCCTTCCCGACTAGTAGAGTGGTTGGTCGACCACCATCAATCAACATTACAAAAGCAGTGATAGTGACACATCTCTTCTAAAGGATTGATGACTGAAACTTTTCCATAGGAATGACACCCAAAACTCTTCCAAAGGAATGAAGCCCAAAAATCTTATAGAGGACTAACACCCAAAACTCTTCTAGAGGACTCATGCCTAAAACTCTTCCAAAGGACTGATGCATGAAATTCTTCTAGAGGGATGATTCCATTTGGGTCAATATCACTTCAGGAAAATACCCCAATATATAATCTCTCCACTACACTCAGTTAATATTTGGAGGGGATATCTCCTTGGATCTCCTTTACGTGAACTTGTATTTGAATCATATATGTTAGAGGAGTTTCTCAGATATACTTATACAAAAGTTGGAATTGACTTTCCCTAACTCACACTCCTATTTTTTTTAATGGCCTTGGAGAATTATTGTAACAACCCTAGCTAAATGATTGCTTAAGATTTACCAAGTATAATTAACTAAATAATTAACTATCCTAAAGTGTATTAGTTAAATAATGATTGTTTATTAATAATATTAATTAATTAATTAATTAATTAATTATTGTTTAATATATGTTGATTAATTAGTTAATTGATTGATTAACACATTTAATGTTTAGGGTAAAGAATTAAATTCTTAATAACTTTTAAATCATTATTATAAAAACTTGACGTATGCAGGGGGATGAAGCAATGAATGGAGGGATAAGGTATTGAATGGAGGGATAAGGTATTAAATGGAGGGATAAGGTGGGTGGCATTAAAAGAGGGTAGAAGGCGGTGAATGGAGGGGGTATAGGAAGGGGAGAGGCATTCAGAAAAGAGGACTTTTGGAAACTTAGGGAAGAGGAAGCATATTGGAGATTAGAGAGACTGTATTTCCTGGCTGGTATTTTCTTGTTTTGGAGTTTGGGGGTGGACTGTTATAGGGATGCACCAGGTTGCTGGGAGCTTTGGGCTCGGGGGCCAGGAATCCTCACAGAATCTTGGAGCTAGGGAGTCGGACATGCTCTGTTCCTAGCTGGCAGGGAGGAAGATTTGGTTTTGGGCAGAGTTTGGGCAGAGCAACAACAAGGACAGATGAAGATTTGGAAAATAGCGTCAGACAAAGGTATGTATTTTCATGAATATGTTGAATTATGTGGTTGTTACATAAGTTTATTTTCCTACTGGTCATAAACAAAATTTATGCTGAATAAATTATGATTATAAGTTGATGATTAAATGGTACAGGGTATAATTTATTTATTCTTTATCTTAGCTTGTATTTTATAAGGCTCTGTGGGGACAGAGACCCTATACTTGGTATCAGAGCTAATGTTTAAAATCTGGGGCCAAGGGCCTACCCACCTACTCAGAATTGACCTAGAAATAAACCAAAAAAACCTTAGAAACTATTGTAAGTTGAAGGAGGCCTGTTCACCTTAGAACCTGTAAGAAGCCTCACCTATATGTAAGGAGCCTCTCACTTGTATGTAAGAAGCATCACCTATAGAAGGAAGTAACATTAAGATTGACCTATAAAAGAGGTAGAGAATACATTTATATATATATATATATATATATATATATATATATATATATGTAAAAATTGTATAACACATGGTGAACAGATTCTGCTCCTACAGTTAACTAACACAGTCTGAATTTAAATGCTAATCAAAATTGCAATCCGAATCTCAATAGAATCTATAAACACACAGTTAGAAAACATACAATGTAACACATAGATTACTGTTAAGAATCCCTGTTATTGATACTCCATTACTGCAGATAAAAATCTTCTACAGGAAAATTCTATAGACATAATTTTTTGTGGAATAAATGAAACTAAAACTCTCTAATACAGATCCATACCCTAACCCTTTCTCTTATATAACTGAGAGGGGACTCCTAGGTTTACAAAAGTAGATATATTGCTTAGATCTCAAGATCTGCATGCAAGAGAGTGTGCTCCAAAGAGGATTTGTGCCCTGTCTGGCAAAAAAAAAAATGAATTTAGAAAGACTGCTAAAAATAAAACAGATTGCCTCATCTAAATACATAAATCACAAATCCATAAATCATAAATCACACAAACCTAGCAATGAATATTTGGAGTAAATCTAGTGCCCAAGCACCAAAGCCAAGCACAAATGGGTGCCTTAATTTTTAGCTTCACGCATCCATCTACCCACAACTCCTCCAAATTATACCAACGTTCCCATACTTGGAAAACTCTTCTAAAAGCACCAGGTCGCATAATGAGTGGTGTGTGATCAAGTGTTCATCCTAAGCTATTTTTTACCTAACATCAAATCTAGCGAATATTCAAAATTCAAATCCATACTACATGTCAAGATATCTAACACAAGCCCACACATAAACCAACACAATCCAAATGTAAGTGCCAAGCCCTTTATTTTCCACATGTCTCATTTCGCAAAAGAAAAACACTCAACACAAGATTCGACCATGCACCAAGTCAGGATGAGATTTCACTTCTCCGAGCACACACAACCACCAAGGAGAGCCCAAGCAAGCCAGCGCTAAACACACAAAACCAGTGCCAGTGTAAAAGCATCAACAACACATGTTATTTACCAAAGAAACAACAAACAAGCCAGCGCACAAGCATCAACAACACATGTTATTTACCAAAGAAACAACATACAAGCCAGTACCCAAGCACACCAACCACCGAACTCACAAGTGGAAAGGCTGGGCTGCCAACGTGCCAGCACCAACACACAGTCCAGCACCCAAAGCCCGCGAGAGGCAACACAAAAGGGCTGGTAGGCTCGGCCATGGTCCGCGTGCCACAAGTCAACATAAGAGCCCAGTGCAAGCGCCGAAGCCATGCAACAAGCCATGGGGAGGAGCTGCAGGAGCCAAGATGCAGACCATATGCTAAGCCAAGGAGGATCCAGGAAGCCCGCATGTTGTACAAAGGAAAAAAATAATAATAATAAATGAAAAAAAAACAAGCACCTGCAACAACAAATTCACAAATAAACAGATGCATACGAAACAAAACATCAAAAAATGAGCAATTTCAACGCCGATTCATCCACACACATTACAGAGCTAAAACGCATACATGGAAAGACAAAAAACACACAGAGAGACTAACAGGAAAAGTGAGAATTATGTCTACGGGCAGGCAAAGCAAAGGCTATTTATAAAGTTGCGGATATGCTTTTTTTTATTTTTTTATTTTTATTTTTTTGGGGGGGGGGCTTTGAGGCAACGCTCCAAGCATAAAACACTCAGGCCCAACCACACAACTTATGCTATCAAGCATCAAAGTACAACTGCCAAACGATAGAAGCCACAAAGGAGCAGAGGGAATGCCCCACTGTGTACGACGCGCCCTCTAGACCTTGAAACCATGGACACAGGGTTGACCGAGCAGGGAAATGGCCATGGACACCGGCCTCATCCTTCACCCTGAGCATTTAGAAAAAAAAAACAAATGTAAAAGGAGAGAGAGGGTAGGGTTTGAAGAGATAAAATAAGGAGGAAATTAGGGTTAAGGGATGAGAGGCTAGGGGAGGGGGCACGTGGGCCTCATGTGAGGACCCACTACCCGACCTTAGATTTTTTTTTTTAATTATATTTTTTTTATTTTTTTTTATGTTAATTATTTTATTTTGTTTTAATTACATGAATTATTAAAATTGTATAATAGTTACTTGTTTTAACTGTATTTTAAATTTTAGAAGGGTTAATTCAAAATTTTAAAATAATTTTATTTATTATTTTATTTATTAAAAAAAAAATCAAATTTTAAAATGGATTAAATGATTAGTGTTAATTAATTAAATGATTAAAGGATTAATAAGAATCATTAATTAATTAAATGACTAATTAATTAAAAAGTGTAGTTAACATAACATACGATTCAAATAAAATTTATATTGGATTAGATTAAATTTTGTTGGAGCGGACGGGTTTTGAACCCACAACCACTCACCATAGTCCAAGCCTTGGAAAAATAACCAAACACCAATGCTGATGCAGGAGCATCGCTCACCTATCAAGCGAGCCAGCGCGTGGAGCAAGGAGAGACCAGCTGGACATCGCCAGCATTCAAATTTTGGATTCATTACAATATGGCTGCGCCAAACATTAAACGTTGATGTGATGAAGCGCATTTGTACATGTAACGGAGCTTGAGCAGATAAGCTCTCGTCCTTAGGTAGCTGAGGCATTTACTTAAATTTAATGTTGTTAGATAGGATAATTAAGTCTAGATTAGACAGTCACCTTTCGAGAGGGAAAACGGAGTATAGACACCCTCCCTTGTATCATTGTAACAGAACATTCATAACATTCAGCATTAGCATAGAGAGAAAGAAGAGCAGAGCAGAGAGCTTGTGAAGAAACTCCATGTTCAGACATTGAATTAATAGGAAAGCTTTTATTCAATTCCATGGATGTGTTTAGTCTCTTTGTGTTGTTGGTATTATGCTGTTGCATACTTTCTTCTTTTTATGCTTATCTTCTATATGCTGCGTATGTGATTGCGTATCAGGTTCGGAACCTGAGGGAATGAGTTTCAATTGTTTCTCTGCTTAGGCCAGGAGATTCCTGCATCGAGTGCAGTTGAATACCTCCGCATAGAGTGCGTCGAGGAGGCTAAGTAGTTGAACTTTTGATCTCTTTTGCCTTGAGTCGGCTTGSTTGTTCGAACCGTGCAGGTGAGTGCAGGTTGGATGGGAGCCTCAGTAGCAAGTCTGAGAAGGAACAGGTCGAGACTGTTGCGAGCGTGAGTGCACAGGACCCGGAAGACTTCATCACTGTTGGAAGTGGTTGAAGGCCGAGCGCAGGGAGCGCGTTCGATAAATCTCTGAAGGAGTCAGAGAGAGGCAAATCTCAGGAGGGATAATTCCTTATAAGTGTCGAGGAACAGACTCAGGTGGAGCGTGGACAGAATCCATCCTTAAGAGAAGAAGGAGTTCTCAGAGAAAGAGAATCGACGGCTGGTGATCCCCGTGAAGTTTCGCGAAACCCCGAGGACCGTCAGATCGTGCAGGAGTCACGCAGGAGCTAACCCGTGAGTACAGGTGGAGAAGAACCCAAGTCCATTTGGACTTCGGAGTTTCGGCATTCGGGGATTGATAGGGCGAGAGTTTCACATCTCGTGAAATCCCGAGACGCGATTTCCCGAATCTACGGGAGCCGTCGATCATCGGAGAGACAGGTGGCACGAATCCAGAGAGATCGGAGTTTCGGCATTCGGGGATTGGTAGGACGAGGGTTTTACACCTCGTAAAATCCTGAGTTGCGATTTCTCGAAGCGATTTGAGTCGTTGATCGGAGAAGGGACACGTGGCGTAGGATCCCCGTGGATCGGGATTCGCCGTTCGGCGTTTCACAGAGTAAGAGTTTTATACTCTTCGAAGTCGCGACCGGCGATTTCCCAAGTCAGCTGGAACCGTCGATCTCCAGGGAGACACGTGGCGGAAGATCTGGAGGGGTCGGGATTCGGGGTTTTGCAGAGCCTGTGACCTTGTGTATCAGGAGGCGCGAACTCCCGAATCGTGAAATCCTGATAGAACGAGAGGGGGACAGGTGTCAAGAAGTAGGCCTTCCCAGGAGATGCCGACGCGTGGCATCAGAGTTTCGACGTTCGGGGAATGACAAGGTAAGAGTTTTATGCCCCGTGAAATCGCGAGTTGCGATTTCCCAAATTAACGGGAGCCATCGATCATCGGAGGGACAGGTGGCATCAGATCCCAGATATCGGGGTTCGGAATTTCGGGGTTTTCAACACAAGAAACTTGCACCACGGATTCGCAATCCGCGAAATCCCGAAGAGGACGTGGCAAGGTGGGTCCCCAAGACAAAGTGGGAGACAGGTGGCAATACACCGGAATTCGCAGGTGAGAGGTCCAAGTCTGCACTTGCTATCGGAGTTCGGGGTTCAGGAATTTGTGGTGTCAAGGGTTCATGACATCGCATACTCCGATTTCCCGATAGGGAAATCCCCGAATAGAAGCTGTTGACCGTTGACCATCGAGGATCGGGGTTTTGTTTTGTATGTGAATTGTGTTCGAGTGAACCGCGAACTCCCGAGTCGCGATATCTCGATTTCCGAAGGGGAAGATAGTTGAAGGAGCCTACTGTGGGTAGTGGACTCCCGAGGGAGTCGAAGAGTGTTGACTCTTCGGGCCCGTGAGAAACAGAAGGTCCTGGTGGAGCGACTTTCTCGGTGAGGGGCGGGTTGCGTCAAATGCTCCACACATGAGTCGTTACAAAATAAATTCATATATATAAATAGATTAAAGATCAATAGTCATAAAGTACTATCCCGAAGTATAATCTCCAATTATCCAAATTAACCAAGCACTGAGTTCCATGCCCTCAACCATCGAGCCAAGCTCCAAGTCCTTCCATTCCATTCCACCAGTCAAATCCAAGCGCCAAGCTCGCAAGGGAGCATTTTGTGCACAACATATTAACATTATAAAAAATTTAGTGTTAATAATGGGTTTGAAACCTATTATTATTAATCAAATACATATATCCCCTTGATTAATGAATGTAATAGTGTAACTTTATAATTTACAGGTTAAAAGTCCTTGTAGAGTAGTGGGAGTTTGATGCAGGTTATGGGAAATAGTCAGAGTAGAATAGGGGTATAATAGAAAGCACCATATAAGGGATCCGATGCATTGTGGCGAGTATGGTACAGTGCTAGCATAACTACCAGGGAGAGGGTCAATAGTTTTCTTAGGTGAATAAATCAAGCTTAGATGCTTTAGCCCTAACCTAGGCTTTAGCCCTAACCTAGGCAAGGGTGTCGAATTTATGTCGTTGAAGCAGTGAATGAAAGGAAGGGACCCTCCTTGGATCAGTACCCGGTATTTTCATAATTTAAGGATGTTTTTCCGAACGAGTTACCAGGGTTACCTCCTGAGAGGGAGCTTGATTTTTGATCAGGGGATCAAATTTTGCTCAAAAATTCAAAGTACTCGGAATCACTTCAAATCGGATGAGAGCGTAGGCCTCATCGTTGCGAACCCAATGCAACTCATTTCGTCTCAAACGAACGTCGGGAGCGAGAGATATTGCAATATGTTCGTCAAGTCAAACAAGCAAAAAAAAATGATGTTGACTGTACAATCCGTACAGTCCATACAAGCTGACGTGGCAAGACCGTACAGACTGTACGATGATGTGGCATCTGATGATGTGGCAAAGTTTGGTTGGCAGTTGAGGTCGAATGATGTTTTGACACGTGTCAACATATGGTTGGTGGTTTGATGCCACATGGGCCAGTCAAGGGCTGCCATGTGGCACCTTTATATTGGTTGATTGTTATATGAAAAATGTATTGGAGTCCATGGGGTTCAACCCCCAGACCTCCCCACCGCATAAACCTTTACAAACATCTGCCCAACCATTACACAGCTCTTTGTTCCTTGTTACATAAGTGTGTTTTAATTTATTTGAATTCGCATTATGTAATGAATGGTGGGGGGGACGGGTCGGAGCTTAGCCCTGACCCGTGGTCTTGTGGATAACATATGTGACCATATGGGAGTGCTAAACCAAAACCCTGCGACAATATTGTATTATATATAACCATGCATTTGTGTAACAAACACGCGGGAAGTTAACACATGGAAAATCGTGCAGTTATATGATTTGTGGCCCCATTTCACATGGGCATGGAACTTGGTCACATGGGTTTACATGTGACCATGTATGGAGCGCGGGGAAGTTAAACTGTTAAACGGTTCTAACCACTTCTTCTCTATACGCGCAGTCACATGACCTTCATACGCCCAGGAGCTAGGCGGTTAGGGGCTGGCACGCCCTTAACCGTCCTATGGTTTGCATCATTAGCACAGTTGTGCCCGGTGTTGGGTTTTCACACTTTATATTGTGTGTGTGCTAGGTTCAATTGACAAGGGTGTGATTTGTATATGTAGAGACAACAAGCTTGAAGAGGGAGACTTCCAGGAGGCCTAACTTCTTCGTTTTTCGACCGATTGAGGTGCCGAAAGAGCCCAGACAGGGGTTTTGGAATGCTCTTAATCCATTGGAGTAGTTGGTTTGTCAGTTTGAGCATTGTAAGACATGTTTTTGAGCACTTTGATCAATTAATAATAATGATCCATTGGAAGATGGACCAGGAGATGTAGCCCAAGAGAGGGGTGAACTCCTTTATCAAATTGTTGTGTTTATGTGCTTATGTTCATTGATTATGCTGTTGTCTATGTTTATTTTGCATGAGTAATCCTTTAATCTATGTGTTGCAAACTGATCCATTTTCTTTAAACACATAACATTTACATTGCAAATCATTTCAAGTATTTCAAGTCTTCTTCATTTTTAGATCAAGTTGGTATCAGAGCACTGGTTTTTGAAGACTTGATTGTTTGAAAGTTTTGTTTCTAATGCTCACAAGGTTGAAACTCACAAGAGGAGAAGGTCAACTTGTGGAGCCAAGTTCTCATCTGACAAGGAGGAATCATATACCATCACCACAAGTTTCAGGGAGACATTCACCAAGCATGGCTCATGCAGAAGTCATGAACGTGTTCCGGCAGAAGAGGAAGATCTCAGAAAGGTTGTCATTGAGTTGAGAGATATGATGAATATCTTGATGGAAATGAACATATTTTCGCAGGGTGAAGGCTCCAACCCTTCAATGCATAAGGGAGGCAGTGGTGACAAAACTCCATATGGAAATGGAGGGAATGGTGCTTCTCCACCACCCTCTCCTCCATCATCTTATTCTTCTTCTTCTTCTACCAGTTCGAGACCTCTTCCAAATTCTCCAAAGCAGCATGGTAAAACTCCTTCGCAAATTCCTTCATTAAAGCTTGATATAAAATTTGAATTGCCAATATACAATGGAGAAGTTAATGCTGAGAAGTTAGATAATTGGATACGTCAAATTGATGTATACTGTAGAATACAAAAAATTCAAGATGATGAAACCAAAATTCAGCTTGCTTCATTAAGATTGGATAGTGCAGAACTTATTTGGTGGGAATCCAAGACTCAGGAAGAAATGAAAAAGCATGGTAAATTTTTTCTTTCTTGGAATGATTTCATTATCGCAATTAAAAAACAATTTTATCCATTGGCATAT
>JZKD02S1698112.1:65935-76458 GCA_000966675.3 Picea glauca | reverse complement strand
ACTTGTTTATGGTATAGGTTGATTACAGATTGTTTGGTACATGTTGGTGCATGGTTGATGCACTTGTTTATGGTACAGGTTGATTACAGGTTGAGGTATAGGTTGATGCATGGTTGATGCATGGTTTAGGTTTATTGGTACAGGTTTACAACGGTATATCTCACAGTGATAGTGTGACAGTGGTTCCATCATTCTACTTCTACTTCAAGGCAGTTGGATGGGGCAAGGACAGGTGGTTGCAACCACCTTCTAGTTATAGTCAGAGAACATAGGGGGTTGTAGCCTCCTTCTGGTTGTAGCCAGAGAATTGGGGAGTTGGAGCTTCCCTCAGGTTGTAGCCTAAGAAACCAGGGGGGTGAAGCCTCCTTCTAGTTGCAGTTGGAAAACAAAGGAACTTGGTGCTTCCAATGAATGTAATTCTTCAAGACATATAAGAAAAATCATTCTGTGGTTTTCTCCTGATTTGGGTTTCCACGTAAAACACTGGTGTATTGTGTATGTGTATGATTGTTCATTTGTTCATTGCTTATTTAATCTGCAGTTATTAGATGATAATGCTTTATTGATATAACACTTGGATTAGATGGTTAAAAATGATTATATTTCTCTATTATTGATTCACCCCCCCCTCTCAGTAATCCAACAATTGGTATCAGAGCCGGTTCCTTAAGGAAACAGTTTAACCACTGGAAGGAGATCATTGATTATTCTGATAATGGAGTACCAATGTTTAATGGTCATAATGGTTTTAAGTATGAGATGTGGAGCATAAGGAAGAAAGTATTTTTACAGGCACAGGGACATTATATTTGGGTATCATTTGTTACAGGATATGATAGTTCAAAAAGGTAAAAGATTGCAGCCAAGAAGGAATTGAGGAAGAATAACAAAATAGAAATAAATTTCATGTAGGAAGGATTACCTAATCCGGTAAGAGAAAAGGTTGGTAAATTTTGATCACCAAAAGAACTTTGGGATAAGTTACATGACATATATTCTTCACCCATCACAGATTCAGAAAATGTCAAAGAAGATGTAGATACAAATCAAGAAGAATTATGTTCACCATGTCAAGAAGATTCAGAAGATGAAGAGTACATAATCACCAGAGGTATGTTGTTATGTGTTAATTGTGAAAAATGTGGACATCTTGAAATAGAATTCCATGAAGGAAATGAGACAGGAAAAATAATTGAAAACGAAGACAATTATGAAGAAGAATTGATTAGTGCTTTACATGAACTAAGGGAAGAAAACAATCCACTCAAAAAAGAATTGACGAAACAAAAGGAAAGTGTTCACATTTTTCAAGAAGCCCAACAGGTCATCGCAAACTTAAGAACTTAGCTAGAAGAAGCCATAAAGATCGAAGAAAATCTTGAATATCAAAAGCAGTGTTTGGAAACCAACGTAGCAGCACAGAAGGAAGAAGAAAAAATGAGAGAGAAGATATTGACAGATCATCTTAAGGAAAGAACCAACGATCTAAACCAACTTGAGGCAGAGTTTGGTTAAGAAGAGAAAGGACTTGAAAAAGAAATAATCACATTAAAAATTCCGCTTGAAGAAGCAAAAAGAACAGAAAAAGTCATGAAGTCTCGGATAATGAAGAAAGAAGAAGAGGTTGAGAAGCTTGAAGAAGAAGTTGTCACATTGAGAAGTAAAATTATCAATCTCAACATGAATGTTGAAGAGACAGAAACATCCACATCAATTATAGAGAATGAAGAGAAGCATTCTAGATTTCTAGAAAAGAAGGATGAAAAAAATAGAAAGAGTTATGCAGAAGTACTCAAAGGAAGGAATCATGGTCAACCAGAATCTAAGAAAACTATTAAAGATAAATATTCAAGGGGACCATCCATGTTCAAGCCACAAAGAAGCTTCAATCATGATCATGATCAGTCAAGACAAAAATTCAGAATGACTACGCCACAAAGAAGATCATTCACTCCCAGGTATGCAAATTTATTTTATGGTCATTGTTTTTATTGTACTAACTTTGGACATAAGGTTGCAGATTGCATGGATTATAAAATAAATGTTCAAGCAAGAAGTGTCTATGTGGCCGCACCTAACATTGAGTGTTACAAATTTCATAACTATGGACACATGGCCAGTGATTGTAGAAGCATGATCGATACTTCCATGAAAGAGAATACTGATATCTGATATAAGAAAGTATGGATAAGAAAACAAGAAGAACAGGTGAACAAAGACCAAGTACCAGAGATCGCAAGATTGGCAATAAAATGAGATGAAGAAAATTCTACAGAGAAAACAAAAGATGTCAGATACAGAAAGGTTTGGAAAATAACTGAAAGAAAGTGAGGGAAAGTAAATAAGGAACAAGTTCAAGAGATTTTACTTTCAGGCATTGTAGTAAAGATGAATCCACATACAGAAAGAAAGAAGTCAGAGCTCAGAGAGATAATGAATCTACCCATGAAGATGATGATGAATACACATCAAAGCAGGAATTGTTCTGAGCCATCCGGCTTAGAGACTCCCAAGTAATATGAATATTAGATAAGGGGAGTCTATGAGATAGATATGATAGACCAAAGAACCATCCTTCTAGCAACTTGCAGATTTTGAGAAGACAGATTTAGAGCAATTAGTTAGCAGAAGTACATTTTGATAGTATAATGATAAATGGGTTAGCATTATGGACAGTTGCACAAGTAGAGTCTTGGACAGTATAAACATAGATGGATTCGTAAGAACATTTAGCAGGTTTGGATAGATATATGATAGTGGACGAGAGAATGGATTCATAGATTGGTTCAGAGAGTGGTTCAGAGACAAAGGAACATTATCGTAATGGATGATAATTGCACAGGAAATGGCTCAAACAATGCTAATGGATTACAATTTGACATAATTTTTTTGGAAACAAGCAGTGCATACAACAATTCACATTTAAAATAGAGTAATGCTCGGAAACAACACTGAAAAAACTCTCTACGATCTATGGAAAGGAAGACCAGCAAATGTGAAGCACTTTAGAGTTTTTAGAAGCAAATGCTACATCAAAAGAGAAGATGGCAGAATGGGAAATTTTGACTCTCGTGTGGACAAAGGAGTACTTGTTGGTTACTCAAGTACAGGATAAGCATACAAGTGTTACAATCTAAGATTGAACAAAATTGTGGAAAGCATCAACGTAACAATTAATGAAACATGCAGAACAAAATCAAAGGAAGAAGAAAATGAATCAATGGAAAAGCCTTCCGAAGAAGAAGCAGAAGATTAAAAGGAAGTAGAAGAGGAAGATGAAGAGAATCGGACAGAAACATAAGAGCAAGTTCAGCAAGTGTCTCCAAAGACACTCAGTAAACGAGTACAGAAGAATCACCCTTCAGATCATATTATCGGAAACAATGATGCAGGAGTTGAGACTAGAAAAAGAATATGTTCACCAGAACAAACACACCTAGCACTATTATCTACAATTGAACCAAACTATTTTGAAGAAGCCAGCAAGGATGAATTTTGGATTAAGGCCATGGATGAATAATTGGATCAAATAGAGAAAAATGACACTTGAGAATTGGTTCCAAGACCAAATAATAAGAACGTGATCCGCACAAAATGGGTTTTCATGAATAAATTAAATGAAGATGGACAAGTTACAAGGAACAAAGATAGATTGGTATGTAAAGGATGTGCACAGATTGAAGGAATTGACTTTGAAGAGACATTTTCTCTAGTTGCCAGAATGAAAGCAATCCGTTTGTTTTTAGCCTATGCATGCTCCAAAAATGTTAAAGTATATCAGATGGATGTAAAATCATCTTTTTTGAATGGAGAACTTGAAAAATAAGTCTACATTGAACAACCAGATGGATTTCAATTGTTATAAAACACAGATTATGTGTGTAAATTAAAATAAGTCCTTGTATGGTCTAAAATAGGCCCCTAGAGCATGGTACTTCAGACTAGATAAGTATCTATAGTAGGCAGGGTTTAGAAAAAGAAGTGCAAACAATAACTTCTACATCAAGGTAAGTCAAGGTAATATTTTATTAATTGATGTTTATGTTGATGATGTTATTTTTGGTAGTGATGATGACAGGTTAAGCCAGAAATTTGCAAAAGATATGAAAAATGAATTTTAAATTTCGTTACTTGGATAACTATCCTTCTTTTTTAGACTTCATATACGTCAAAGAAACCAAGGGATTTTTATTTCTCAAACCAAGTATATCAGAGAAATGCTAAAGAGGTTCAAAATGGAAGATTGCAAACCAGTTGCAAGTTGAGAAAATATGATGATTCGAAGTCTATAGATCAGAGCCAATACAAATCAATGATTGGCAGCCTACTATATGTGACAACATCCAGACCAGATGTAATGTAGGAAGTTGGACAAGTGGCACGATTTCAAGAAGCACCAAAGGAATCACATGTGTTAGCAGTGAAGAGGATTTTCAGATATCTTATAGTTAAGGAATGTTTGTAGGAATGTGATCTTATACACCAGGTCTATTACAGAGATAAGCATTAGATTTGAATGATGAAATTGATGAGAGATTTTGGTTGGGGTACATGTTGAGTACATGGTTGAGACAAGTAGTTGATGAGTTGGCACATACATGAGGTGTATAGTTGATGAAATTGGTACATATTGATGAGTCATAGTTAATGAGTAGTTGACACATGATTGGTACATATTCGGTACATGGTTGGATGCACTTGTTTATGGTACAGGTTGATTATAGGTTGTTTGGTACAGGTTGGTGCATGGTTGATGCACTTGTTTATGGTATAGTTTGATTACAGATTGTTTGGTACAAGTTGGTGCATGGTTGATGCACTTGTTTATGGTACAGGTTGATTATAGGTTGAGGTATAGGTTGATGCATGGTTGATGCATGGTTTAGGTTTATTGGTACAGGTTTACAATGGTATACTCACAGTGATAGTGTGACAGTGATTCCATCATTCTACTTCTACTTCAAGGCAGTTGGATGGGGAAAGGACAGGTGGTTGCAGCCACCTTCTAGTTATAGTCGGAGAACATAGGGGGTTGTAGCCTCCTTCTGGTTGTAGCCAGAGAATTGGGGAGTTGGAGCTTCCCTCAGGTTGTAGCCTAAGAAACCAGGGGGGTGGAGCCTCCTTCTAGTTGCAGTTGGAAAACAAAGGAACTTGGTGCTTCCAATGAATGTAATTCTTCAAGACATATAAGAAAAATCATTCTGTGGTTTTCTCCTGATTTGGGTTTCCACGTAAAACACTGGTGTATTGTGTATGTGTATGATTGTTCATTTGTTCATTGCTTATTTAATCTGTAGTTATTAGATGATAATGCTTTATTGATATAACACTTGGATTAGATGGTTAAAAATTATTATATTTCTCTATTATTGATTCACCCCCCCTCTCAGTAATCCAACAATTGTTATCAGAGCCGGTTCCTTAAGGAAACAGTTTAACCACTGGAAGGAGATCATGGATTATTCTAATAATGGAGTACCAATGTTTAATGGTCATAATGGTTTTAAGTATGAGATGTGGAGCATAAGGAAGAAATTATTTTTACAGGCACAGGGACATTATATTTGGGTATCAGTTGTTACAGGATATGATAGTTCAAAAAGGTAAAAGATTGTAGCCTAGAAGGAATTGGGGAAGAATAACAAAATAGCAATGAATTTCATGTAGGAAGGATTACCTAATCCGGTAAGAGAAAAGGTTGGTAAATTTTCATCACCAAAAGAACTTTGGGATAAGTTACATGACATATATTCTTCACCCATCATAGATTCAGAAAATGTCAAAGAAGATGTAGATACAAATCAAGAAGAATTATGTTCGCCATCTCAAGAAGATTCAGAAGATAAAGAGTACATAATCACCAGAGGTATGTTGTTATGTGTTAATTGTGAAAAATGTGGACATCTTGAAATAGAATGCCATGAAGGAAATGAGACAGGAAAAATAATTGAAAAGGAAGACAATTATGAAGAAGAATTGATTAGTGTTTTACATGAACTAAGGGAAGAAAACAATCCACTCAAGAAAGAATTGACGAAACAAAAGGAAAGTGTTCACATTTTTCAAGAATCCCAACAGGTCATCACGAACTTAAGAACTCATCTAGAAGAAGCCATAAAGATCGAAGAAAATCTTGAATATCAAAAGCAGTGTTTGGAAACCAACATAGCAGCACAGAAGGAAGAAGAAAAAATGAGAGAGAAGATATAGACAAATCACCTTAAGGAAAGAACCAACGATCTAAACCAACTTGAGGCAGAGTTTGGTTAAGAAGAGAAAGGACTTGAAAAAGAAATAATCACATTAAAAATTCAGCTTGAAGAAGCGAAAAGAACAGAAAAATTCATGAAGTCTCAGATAATGAAGAAAGAAGAAGAGGTTGAGAAGCTTGAAGAAGAAGTTGTCACATTGAGAAGTAAAATTATCAATCTCAACATGAACGTTGAAGAGACAGAAACATCCACATCAATTATAGAGAATGAAGAGAAGCATTCTAGGTTTCTAGAAAAGAAGAATGAAAAAAATAGGAAGAGTTATGAAGAAGTACTCAAAGGAAGGAATCATGGTCAACCAGAATCTAAGAAAACTATTAAAGATAAATATTCAAGGGGAACATCCATGTTCAAGCCACAAAGAAGCTTCAATCATGATCATGATCAGTCAAGACAAAAATTCAGAATGACTACGCCACGAAGAAGATCATTCACTCCCAGGTATGCAAATTTGTTTTATGGTCATTGTTTTTATTGTACTAACTTTGGACATAAGGTTGCAGATTGCATGGATTATAAAAGAAATGTTCAAGCAAGAAGTGCCTATGTGGCCGCACGTAACATTGAGTGTTACAAATGTCATAACTATGGACACATGGCCAGTGATTGTAGAAGCATGATCGATACTTCCATGAAAGAGAATATTGATATCTGATATAAGAAAGTATGGATAAGAAAACAAGAAGAACAGGTGAACAAAGACCAAGTACCAGAGATCGCAAGATTGGCAATAAAATGAGATGAAGAAAATTCTACAGAGAAAACAAAAGATGTCAGATACAGAAAGGTTTGGAAAATAACTGAAAGAAAGGAAGGGCAAGTAAATAAGGAACAAGTTCAAGAGATTTTACTTTTAGGCATTGTAGTAAAGATGAATCCACATACAGAAAGAAAGAAGTCAAAGCTCAGAGAGATAATGAATCTACCCATGAAGATGATGATGAATACACATCAAAGCAGGAATTGTTCTGAGCCATCCGGCTTAGAGACTCCCAAGTAATATGAATATTAGATAGGGGGAGTCTATGAGATAGCTATGATAGACCAAAGAACCATCCTTCGAGCGACTTTCATATTTTGAGAAGACAGATTTAGAGAAATTACTTAGCAAAAGTACATTTTGATAGTATAATGATAAATGGGTTAGCATTATGGACAGTTGCACAAGTAGAGTCTTGGACAGTATAAACAGAGATGGATTCGTAAGAACACTTAGCAAGTTTTGATAGATATATGATAGTGGACGAGAGCATGGATTCATAGATTGGTTCAGAGAGTGGTTCAGAGACAAAGGAACATTATCATAATGGATGATAATTGCACAGGAAATGGCTCAAACAATGCTAATGGATTACAATTTGACAGAAGTTTTTTGGAAACAAGAAGTGCATACAACAATTCACATTTAAAATAGAGTAATGCTCGGAAACAACACTGAAAAAACTCTCTACGAGCTATGGAAAGGAAGACCAGCAAATGTGAAGCTCTTTAGAGTTTTTAGAAGCAAATGCTACATCAAAAGAGAAGATGGCAGAATGGGAAATTTTGACTCTCGTGTGGACAAAGGAGTACTTGTTGGTTACTCAAGTACAGGATAAGCATACAAGTGTTACAATCTAAGATTGAACAAAATTGTGGAAAGCATCAACGTAACAATTAATGAAACATGCATAACAAAATCAAAGGAAGAAGAAAATGAATCAATGGAAAAGCCTTCCGAAGAAGAAGCAGAAGATTAAAAGGAAGTAGAAGAGGAAGATGAAGAGAATCGAACAGAAACAAAAGAGCAAGTTTAGCAAGTGTCTCCAAAGACACTCAGTAAACGAGTACAGAAGAATCATCCTTCAGATCATATTATCGAAAACAATGATGCAGGAGTTGAGACTAGAAAAAGAATATTTTCACCAGAACAAACACACCTAGCACTATTATCTACAATTGAACCAAACTATTTTGAAGAAGCCAGCAAGGATGAATTTTGGATTAAGGCCATGGATGAATAATTGGATCAAATAGAGAAAAATGACACTTGAGAATTGGTTCCAAGACCAAATAATAAGAACGTGATCCGCACAAAATGGGTTTTCATGAATAAATTAAATGAAGATGGACAAGTTACAAGGAACAAAGATAGATTGGTATGTAAAGGATGTGCACAGATTGAAGGAATTGACTTTGAAAAGACATTTTCTCTAGTTTCCAGAATGAAAGCAATCCATTTGTTTTTAGCCTATGCATGCTCCAAAAATGTTAAAGTATATCAGATGGATGTAAAATCATCTTTTCTGAATGGAGAACTTGAAAAATAAGTCTACATTGAACAACCAGATGGATTTCAATTGTTATAAAACACAGATTATGTGTGTAAATTAAAATAAGATCTTGTATGGTCTAGAATAGGCCCCTAGAGCATGGTACTCCAGACTAGATAAGTATCTATAGTAGGCAGGGTTTAGAAAAGGATGTGCAAACAATAACCTCTACATCAAGGTAAGTCAAGGTAATATTTTATTAATTGATGTTTATGTTGATGATATTATTTTTGGTAGTGACGATGACAGGTTAAGCCAGAAATTTGCAAAAGATATGAAAAATGAATTTTAAATGTCGTTACTTGGATAACTATCCTTCTTTTTTAGACTTCAGATACGTCAAAGAAACCAAGGGATTTTTATTTCTCAAACCAAGTATATCAGAGAAATGCTAAAGAGGTTCAAAATGGAAGATTGCAAACCAGTTGCAAGTTGAGAAAATATGATGATTCGAAGTCTATAGATCAGAGCCAATACAAATCAATGATTGGAAGCCTATTATATGTGACAACATCCAGACCAGATCTAATGTAGGAAGTTGGACAAGTGGCACGATTTCAAGAATCACCAAAGGACTCACATGTGTTAGCAATGAAGAGGATTTTCAGATATCTTAAAGGAACAAAAGAGTTTGGATTATGATATCCAAAAGGAAAGGATCTATCACTTATTTCCTACACAGATGCAAATTGGGAAGGTTGTATTGATGACCGAAGAAACACCAGTGGAGCAACGTTCTACTTGGGTGAGTGTTTAGTATTGATCCGAAATCGGATTCAGAAGCCTGACAGGGCATGAAAAATGCTCAAAAATGAAAGTGCTCAGAATCCGACGAAACCAACACCATTGCGTCCGTCTCGTCTTCCTGATTCCAGCGGTATATTTACTTTCACAAACGGAGTCCGTATGGAGAAGATATCGTGATCTTTTCGCCGAACCAAACAGGTAAAAAAAAGGGGCGTTGATTGGGCAGTCCGTACAGGCTGACTGGGCATCTGTATGGTGACGTGGCAGGCCGTACATTCCGTACGCTGACATGGCAGTTGAGTTTGCATCTGCTGACATGGCAAGTTGTGATTGGTTGACAACTGGACGATTTATATGGTGACACGTGGCATGATGTGGGCGAATGGAAAGGTGCCACGTGGCCCAATGAAGGGCTGCCACGTGGCACCCATTTACTGGCTATTGGTTTAATATATGGTTTATTAAAATTATATGGAGGCCGCGGGGTTCGACCCCTGGACCTCCCCCTCCATTCCAAAGTTTTAAACAAAGTCCGCCCGCCATTGCACCACGCGTCATTACTTATTAAACATATGGGTTTTAATTGATTTGAATTCACATATGGTTTCAATCGGCGGGGGGTCAGGCCAGGGCTTAGCCCCAGCCCGAGGTTCTATCGTTCCACATATGACCTTACCTGTCTATTGAATGGCGCGTGTTTTAAATTTGTGCTTTCAAAAGGTTTGAACCCGCGGTTTCGGTGGTTGTAACATGTGACCATGCCGGTATTACATGCGTGCGGTTATGGTTCGGTTATGTAAACAGTTACGGCGGAGTTGGCGGGTGCAGTTACAAACGGTTGGCATGGTTAACCGTAAGCCCGTGGCCCTATGGGCGGTTATATGACCAGGTGTTAGCATGTTTGGGGTGGCCCGCGCATAGCCCAAGGGCTAGCGCGTGGCCACATGTAAGCTCATGTGACCATAAAAAGTGTGCGCGTTCCAACCAAGGGGGCTAAGCCCAAATTTATAACTACAATATAGTTTAAAAGTGGGTTTTTATAACCACTTTTTCTAAATTTAATGTAATTAATCCATATTTAAGGGTTATTGGGCATTTTTAGAGCCTAAATTCGTGGAGGAAGTTGGAGATGGACAACTAACTCCCCCACTATTTAACCAAGGTCATTTTGAGGCCAAGGGGACAACTTTTG
>JZKD02S1698101.1:120247-131772 GCA_000966675.3 Picea glauca | reverse complement strand
TTACAACACAATCACCACAATACATGAGAATCCTTCAATCATGAACATTCACTATGAGACGCAAATAAGATGGAAATAGAAATTGACATTCATTAAAGAAGAAGTTTCAAATCAAGTTACATAACTAGAGGACAAGAGCTTCATTAAAACATTACAATACGAGAGTTTATATCAACCATCGACCATAACAAAATATCAAAACTTCATAAATATACTCAAAATTGTTGCAACCAGCAATAGTGTGATCGGACGACTGCATTAACGTTTTCAGTCGATGCCTCCTCCGTCATATGTGAGCCATGTGCAATTATTTGATTTATAAGAAAATCTATCCATAATTGAAAGTCTTCCTTTACAACTGCTCTCTACATGTTTTCCATTTACGAGGTGAGACGATGTCTCAACTCTCACCCCACTTTCATGAACTGTCTGCATCAGGATCAGGATGGGCCACACTCTAAACTTCACCATATGGATCTTTTTTGGACACTTACAGGGAGGACTTGGCAGGAAAACATGGACGTTGATGATAGGGAGATGACAAGATTTCTAGGACTACGTGGGTGCCAAAATGTCATATCATTGCCAGACTTAGGATAAAAACATTTGATGGGTTTTTTGAGCCCTTTTATTTCATATTTTCTTCACCAGAATGGAGCTTCCTAGGAAAAACACTCCCCCAATCAATAATGTGTGCTAACAACATGTATAGATTATCTTATAAATTACCTTCTACAATTTACACATACATATAGATTATCTTCTACATGTTACATTTTTTTTATATTTAAATATTTTCATGTTCATTATATATAGCATCATTGTAAAAAAAATAGTTGTTAGTTTTTTCAATATATGTCTTTGATTCTTTGAATTTGTTATAAATGTTAAATGACTTCAAGTTATTTTATAAATTATATTTCCATTTTATGTTTTTATAACTTTTAAACTTTCATATTCATGGATTTTCAAAGGATATCTAGATCGAGGCGAGATGTTGAGACAAGAGTCTCTAAAAATGTCTAGCAAATTATTTAGTCTATCCAATGAAGGAGTGAGATGAACTTTTTCATTGACTGAGACTTTGAGGACGTCAGAGACCCATGTCTCAACATGGCATGGAAACTTGGGAGGGGCAACTAGTAGTGACCAAAGGAATTCTAGTTAAAGGAGGTCTAGCCAAAGGAGGATATTAGCAAATGAATCTGTGAATAGATCATCCGAAGAATGTGCTAAAAATAGTGCAATGGATTTAACTTTCTTAGATAGGTTGCACATTAATACTCCAACACCAGAGAATGCAAGGAATGTATCACAATAAGAAGATGTGTTCGGTAAAAAAAAAATTATTTTGTTTTTGTGTATTTGTGTTTATGTTATATGTGTGTGTGTGTGTGTGTGTGTGTTATTTTTATTTTTTTATGTTTTTTGTTTATGTTAAAATGTCGTAATTATTTTCAAATGCGTATGTGTAGAGGATGAGTTTATTGCAAGAGAAGATAATGAAAGAGAGAGTGGTTATGATGAAGATTCCAATGTTGGTGAAGAGGATGAAGGTGGATTTAGGGGGAGTTATCAATAAACACAAGATTACACACCTACGTCCACCTATCCCTTAGATGTTGGTGATGAGCTTCCTTGGGAAGGGTATACTGAAGCGATGATCCTTGAACGATGCTTAGGTGTTAAAAGAAGGCTGCAAAATGATTTGAGGTGGTTGGATCTCCCTTGAGAGAGTAAGCAAAACTTGGAGATTGTTTTGCATTCATTGCATAACTTTATGGATGCATATCAAAAGATGGGGCCAACAAATAATAATTTTATCGATTTGATGAGGAGATGAAAGTTGAAGTTGATGGACCCTGATAAGTGGGAAGTAGTAAAAAATAGAGTTTCAAAAGAAGATGCAATTTCTATCTTTATTTCAAAGAGGGGCCAAAGCGAAAGATGTTGAAGGTGGAATATTTTAAGCACCCCAACATAGAAGGACATCTTTATAATATATTTTTGGTAGGGTATGGGAAATTGTTGTGGAATGATGAGGTTCCACATTACTTTTCTAGAATCTTTTATGCAAATTTTTTCATGGTGCACCCTGATTATACTAGCCTACCGTCCAATTATTATGGGGCTAGTAAAGGATGAACATATGATCGAAAAGGGGCATACTTAAATGAAACATTAAAGACACCTCCATGACCTTTTCTATCTCGTCCAATAGGGGAATTTTTCTCGCATTTAGAGATGTGAGCTACATCAAATGTTGGAAATGAGGCCAGGAATGCAATCGTGGAAAATTTAGAATCAATTTTATGGTGTTGATGTTAGTTTCAACCGTCGGAAAATTGAATCCAATTCTCGTGTCAATTGTGTTTACAAAATGAATGAGGAGATAGATTCCATGTCCATAGAGGATATACAAGAGTTTGAAAAACATTTTCATAATATTTCAAAGGAGTTAATTCAAAATGATGGATCAAACATCAAATTGGTATCTGTTACTGTTAGTAAAATTTTCATGCATTTGAAGATAGTTTTCTTATAGTTCTAGATACATATCATTGTATCTTTAAAAATAATTGGGTTTTTATCGTCATTCATTACAGTTTGGTAATTTCTTAAATGAATCTCCAGTAAATAGGGGACTTGATTCATCAAGGTTAAATTTGGAAGGGTTGAATCATGCATGTGCTTAAAAATATCTACTTTAGTTGCCCAAACTTCAGATCTTGTTCAATAAACAACAATCATGATTTTTATTTTTTTGTATTAATGTAAACATAGATTCCTATTTCGTCTCCCACTACTTGGGCATGATTTTCCCAATTCTCATTGGGAGAGTTTGAAGAGGGTGGGATTTCATAGGTATCATTGCATGTTGAAAACAAATTTAGTTATATATGAAAATTGCAATGTCATTTAAATTATTAATTTAAAAGAAAAATGTCTTAAACAATGTATAATTTATTGAATCTCAAGGTATGGTGTGTAAGACCATGACTCAATCGACCATGGGAATTCCATCCTCTTCTGTGATTGATGATATTCAGGTTGACACATCACAGGTATTTCATGTTTCAAAATTTAAAACTACAATTTAATTTGTTAAAATCATTTAAATTTAATTTTCAAATGTACAAATTTGAAATGTGTTATAGGGAAATATGGAGAAGAGAGTGTGGGAGATTGGGATTGAGGAGGATGCATCCATACCTTAGAATGATGCATCTATTCAGGATGATGCTTAATTAAATGTATGTACATTTCACATTAGTGAGTTTTAATTTGTTTTTATGTTGGGCCTTTTATATATAATTGTTCAATCTTATTTGTGTTGAATACGCATATTGGTTTTTACTTTTTAAAAATTTATGTTTGATCAACTTTTTAATTAAGACTATCCTATTCATAGAAGGGTTACTCAACTATTGTTTATATAACTTCTCAATGCTTTGATCAATCATTTTGAAATATATAGAACTACTATATAAGCCTATTGTCGTCTAAAATGGTACATTCAATATTATTTATGTTTAGATCATGATGCAAACCTAATTCTGAAATTTAGCATTTGATTATATGAGAAAAAAATATAGATCTCCCACATCAAAAAGAGGGAAGATTCTAAATTCACTTAGATACTGATCTTATTTAATATTATATCATGATTCAACCCGAACTATTCTAGATTTTAAAATATGATTACATGATCTTATTCATGATCTAATTTATACATGTTTAAACTTTAGATCATGATGCAGGAAATTTTGAACTTGAGCATTTGATTATTTGAGAACAAACTCTATCCCACATCAGAAAAGGGGAACATTCCAAATTTTCTTTGATAGCATTCCTTGGCTTCTTGTGCAAGAATGGTGTAGTATGGAGATGTGTTTTCTGCATACAATGAAGTGAATTCCACTATTCCATCTATTCCACTGCCGAAGAGGATATAAGCATTTTCCTTGAATAGTGACTTAATATGCATATTTTTGAACTTTCTGCATGTACACAAGAGAATTTACAAGACACAATTTTTCTCTTTAAAAATTTGCTAGATATGATCTTACTTTGTTTAGATCATGTAGGCAATGTTGAAAAAGAATTTGGTTATAAAAGAAAAGTAAAGATTTATGCAAAGAATGGTTTAGTATGGAGAGTAACTATTTTGGAAGTTATAATATTTAGAGAGAGAAATAATCATAGATGTGTGGAACTCCGGTTGGGTATGTTATTCTTGCTCACATGGTTATGTTAATGTTGATGATTTTCTTGGATATGCTATTATTTCTCATTGTTATTTAATAAAGTCAAATATATTTAAAATATTTTCTAATAAAACATATGCTAGTATGTGTTATTGGTTTTTCTTTTTATTGTTAAAATGACGTTTAAATTATTGGTAGAAAATGAGCACATGGATTTTGGAAGTTGAAACTGTTGAGTCTTAGATCTGTGGAACTCTAGTTGGGTATGTTATTGTTTCTCACATGGTTATGTTAATATTGATGATCTTCTTGGGTATGTTATTATTTCTCATTGTTATTTAATAAAGTTAAATATCTTTAAAATATTTTCTAATAAAGTATATGATAATATGTGTTATTGGTTTTTCTTTTTATTGTTACAATGATGTTTAAATTATCGGTAGAAAAGGAGCACATGGATTTTGGAAGAGGAAACCTCAAAAGTTTTGCTATGTCAAGTTTTATTTAATCACAATTTGTTTTATTTATCTAAAATGGTATGTGTACATTTTAATTAAAATTTGTAGATATATTTTATTTAAAAATTTAAAATTTAAAATTTAAATTATTTTTTTTTTTTTGAGGTGTGAAGAGATATATCTCAACCATAGTTTAGACTTGAAGTTTGGAGATAAATGTTAATTTCTTCTTATTTTTTATTAGTTTTTGTTAATTTTGAGGCCAACACAACTTAATGGTCATATCATATATGAAGATTGATCATACTTAGATTATATTATTACCCTATATAAGTTGATGGGTATGTGCATGCATGATGTTATGACATTACATTAGTGTAATATAATTTATATATGGAAAGAACTCATTAATAATAAGTGATTGGATTCATGTTATGCATAAGAGATCATGGTTTAGTAACTCCATATTGAACACAAAAACTTACCTTATTTGATTCATTTCTAGCATAGAGTATTCATTATGAATATCCAATGTCATTTGAGTTAACATGTCATATGATTTTATTTGGGGCTTTTGTTCCATCCACAGAAGCCCTATGGTTGTTGTGAATGACAATTTAGCATGCAAATAAGCCATATGGCTGTTGTGCATGCCACTTTGGCATGCATAGAACTATTGGGGCATGCAAAAAACTGTTTCCAACAATTATGTACATGCCCCAACAATTAGGTGTATGCAAAATTGGAATGCACAATAGCCATAGTTTTGTGCATGCCCCAACAGTTATGTGCATGCCAAATTGGCATGCATAGCATCCATGCACATAACTGTGGTTTAAAAGGATTGGTAGTCATGGGAGATTAATATCATGTGAACATATATAAGCTAATAATAATAATAATAATAATAATATATACTTATAGTATTACCCTATATAAGATGATGGGTATGTATAGGCATGATGTTATGAGTAGAAATTAGTGTAATGTGATTTATATATGGAAAGCACTCATTACTAAGAAGTGATTGGATTCATCTTATGCATAAGAGATCATGGGTTAGTAACTCCATTTTGAACACAAAAACTTACCTTATTTGATTCATTACTAGTATAGTGTATTCATTATGAATATCCAATGCCATTTGAGTTAACATGTCATATGATTTTCCTTGGGGATTTTGTGCATGCCAATTTGGCATGCAAAAAACTGTTGGGGCATGCACAGAAATGTTGGGGCCTGCACAAAATTGTCTATATGGTTGTTGTGCATGCCAATTTGGAATGCATAGAAGCCATATGGTTGTTGTGCATGACACTTTGGCATGCACAAAACTGTTGGCACATGCACAAAACCGTTGGGAAAAGTTCTTTGCATGCCCCAACAGTTTTGTGCATGCCAAATTGGCATGCACAACAACCATGCATAGAACTATGGCTTAAAAGGATTGGTAGTCATGGGAGACTAATATCATATGAATTGATATAAGATAATTATAATAATAATAATAAACGTATATTATTACCCTATATAAGTTGATGGGTATGTACAAACATGATGTTATGACTAGACATTAGTGTAATGTAATATATATATATGGAAAGCACTCATTACTAAGCAATGATTAGATTCATATTATGCATAAGAGATCATGGGTTAGAAACTCCATATTGAACACAAAATCTTACCTTATTTGATTCATTACTAGTATAGTGTATTCATTATGAATATCCAATGCCATTTGAGTTAACATGTCATATGTTTTTCCTTGGGGATTCTGTGCATACCAATTTGGCATGCAAAAAATTGTTGGGGCATGCACATAACTATTGGAAAGTGGGCATGCACATAACTATTGGGGCATGAAAAAAATTGTTGGGAAGTGGGAATGCATAGAACTGTTGGCATGCACAGAACTGTCGGGAAGTGGGAACTATTGGGGCATGCACAGAACTGTTGGGGCATGCATATGTCATATCATTTTCCCTAGGGTTGTTGTGGCATGCACAAAACTGATGGGAAGTGGTGTAAAACTATTGGCACAGAACTGTGCCATTTATATTCATGACAACCTGATACAAGATCAATTGAACATATGGTATCTTAATGAAAGAGCTATACCCACTCAAAAATACTTTTCATACATGGAATTGTGAGTTTCTTTCTTCATCCAAACCTTATTTCTAAAAAGAATGTCATTTTGGATTTTGTCCCAAATTGGGATGGTACTTCATTGACAGTTGTAAATTGTTTTAAGATATCATATTAAATATCTTGTAATGTTATTCAATCTCTCCTTTTGGTGATGTATTTAGTGTCAATAAGATGGAATTTCTAGTGGTGATTATTATCAGTGTGGCATTTATGTATATCTAAAGAGTGTAATTAGAGTTTATGGGATCTCTTTTTTGCTTCCTTTTGCTTTAAATAGGAAACTAATGGTTCACAGAGAGCTGTATGCTTGAGAAGTATTGGAGGTTTATTGTAACATGTTTAAAGATTAATGAAGTGGTTTATATTTGATATTAAATGTTTTCGGTATATATAATAAGTGTTTTACCACTATAAATCTTGGTGCTCTTCTTTCTTGTGTTTTCTTATATTTTTTTCTTATTTTCACTTTCTTATGCTAAAAGATAATGGTGAATGTTCATAGAAAATTAGATGAATATTGATAAGTCATTGTTTCCCTTGTATTTTCTTCTTATAATTTGCTTATGTTAATGGTGCCTCTCCATAGAAGACTAAAGCAATATTGATAACTGTTTTTTTCACTTAAAATAGACAGCTAAGTGGTTCCTCAATATAGGTTCTGAAGTTGTTTGGTAGGTGATATTTCATTTATTCCTCATCCATCATGTGAAGTGATCTTCTCACTATTGAGTTTCATAGATAAAGTGATGGATATAGGGTCAAGGGGTTAGTTTCTCCCTAAAAGAAGAGTCCCATTGATTGGTTGGTTAAGTTACTTAAACCAGGCATTCTATTGTTGTATTGGTGTAGGAAACTATGATTGAATGGGGCAAATCTATTTGTATATTCTTTACTTTTCTAAAAAAAAATGGTCTTTTCATGCTCTTGATTTTGTAGGGAAGTTAGGCTGGCTAATCACATATTTGAATTAGTGCTTCACCTTGTAAAGTTTTAAGTTCTTAACTTGGGTAATTGGAATAAATTGGAGTATTTGGAGTAGTGGTTGATGTATTTTTTCTTATTTATGGTGAAATTGTTTAATTGCATGATATAACTAAAAAATTGTTACACGCTAACTTAAATATATATTGAATTCTTTTAATTACATCAAAAAGAAAAAACCATAAGAAAAAATCATATAAATTGTTGTCATGAAATTTAGAATAACTTTCATATATTCATAACAATGTTTTTATTACAAAATAGTGTTCTTTTAAAATACGATAAATTACAACCGTGATCCATTCTAAAGCTCTGAATGAAATGGAATTATAGGTAGGGCCACATTCAATACATCTAGGCCTATAATTGGGGGAACATACGGAAGCATAACTAGAACATTCAAGGTATAATAGCATATGAGAGGCCTCATGTCATCCTTGAACAGTGGGCATCAAGCACATGAAAATTACTTACAACCACCACACAATATTGTTAGTTTCTAAGGATTTGTGTATCATGAGGAATAAGGATAAAATCCATATGTCACTACATATTTATTCCATGCTATAAGTTGTTAACCATAAATATGATAGTATAGAGGTACCATGTATATGAGAAACTAAAAATTATTAACAAGGAATGAAAATATAAACAAAGTCTACAAAAATACAAGATATAATGATGGATAAAGAGGAGAAATTTTGTAGACAAGTGTGGAATGATTTGTGCCCTAACATAATGGAGTAACCATATGACAAGACAAGGTCAATCATTTTGTGCCATCAAGGATATCCTCTCATGAAAACATCAAAATAACTAGTTCAAAACAAGATATGCATGTGAGTGAATAATGACAACCAAATAGATAGAAAATTATTTAATACATTAAACTATAAATGAATAATAGGGAAAAAATGCTGGACAAAGAAGTAAGCAACTATAATTACTATAGGAGGATGGAGCCACTATACTATTGAGATAAGTAATATATGAATGTATGGTAAGTATAGATACCAAAATAAAATAACAAATTAACTATGAAATTATAGAAATACCATATACCAAGAGGATATGGCCATTGATGCATGACAAAAACAAAGATATAGCTATTGAAAGTAAACACAACTAAACTAAATTTATAGTAACAATCTATTGATTAACTGATACTAGTTATAAAATGCACTGAAATAAAGAGGTAAAGGGAGAGATACCTAGGAATACTTGTACATGACATGAGGAATTGGTGAAACACCTACACTGTCTTGGATAGATGACAACCAATTAATATGAATATAAAAAATAAAACCCAAAAATTAAGGGGAAACTAGGGTGATTTCCCCAAGTGGAGTAAGAGGGGATAATGGGGTGGAAAACACTCCCTTGGGGAGAGGAGAAACGGAAAGAACAAATTAATTTCCCTTCTTAAAGGAAGGGGGGAAACAATAATGAAATCAAATATAAAAGGGAATGCACACAACGGTCACCTTAAGGGATTAAGTAATCAACATAGTTGATCCAAAAGAGAAGGCTACAATGTGCAAAACGAACAAGAGATATACATAGAAGAGAAAAATGTTATCCAAGGCTACAGGAAGGAAAAAGGTATAGTTGATGGATAGGTATCTATCATCACAATTCAAATTTTAATATTAATTGATGTTATGATGATACTCATGGAAGAAGGTAGAGAATTTGGAGGCACATCACCAGACACTTTTGGCAAGAAAATGGTCCTAGGAAGGTTGAGCACAAAAGGAGGGTACATGTCATGGTAGAATGAAGGAACTAGACTTTTAGGTTTTGGGGAAATGTCACATTGATGCATATATATCATACATCATATAAAAAAATAAAATCCCAGTACTAAAATAACAAGAAAACCCATATGACAATAATGGAGTGTTTTGTTGAAGGATAACACTACAAGAAAATCCAACCCTAGACCTAGACTTTTAGACCAAAACTATAATATGAAATTGATTACCCTAGGATGAACACAAATTGTAAATGACATGAAGTCACAATGGAAGTGAGAGGTGTTTAAGAGAAAAATAGAATTGGAAATGTAAATAATAAATTTATTATTAAATTTTAAAATTGAGCTAGTACAGAGATGATATGCTAGAACTAGGCATGATTGCTTCCAAGTATCCACGTGGGTAAGCTCCATCTTCAAACCATGACAAATATTTTGAGAATTGATCCCACTAAGTTAGGTTTGGAGGTTTCCACTAAGTCAAGTTCACGAGTGAGTATGCAGAATGACGTGTTCAAAATTGAGTGAATGAGAGATTTTGAGTTGAGTTGTATGACACCCTGTCAAATCGTACAATAAGTGGGTGGAATATTAACATAGTGTAAGTGGGTGGCATATTGACAAAGATGTGTTAGATATTTATAACATCTTATATCTATGAAAATATAAATGCAAGCATATATTGCGTGGATCTTTGAATACACATTCTTGTAGAGCTTATGTACTTCTCAACCTTCCACTAATTCATTTTTCATGCGTATGCATTGCATTGTTCATTTCATTTCATAAATTCTTGAATGTATACATCGCTTGTTTAAATAAATCATAATGGTATGCCATCTTCAATTATTCATTCATGATCGTCTTTGGACATTTTCCATTTTATAATTTTTTTTTGTTTTTTCTTGATTGAACTTCTATTAAATTTATGCACGTTGCACATACCAAATGACTATATTGACAACTTATAACATCTGACTAATAGTATTGAAAGTGAACATGACTATCGGTTTGATGAGTTTCTTGAAACAAATAGTCTTTCAATACAATGGATCCTCTTTCATATATAAAATCGTTATCATCAAGATCTTCTAATAACCTCATCTTTTGTTCTGTGCACCGCATCAAATCATATTTCACTTTTTTAGTGTTATCTACAGGTGCAACCACAACAAAGACATCTCTTGACAATAATTCGATATGTTCCAACACGTAGTTTTTGTTAGATTAGCACACATGCACATGCCATTAAACTTGTCTACTATATATATAAATTTTATATATCCAACTTATAAGTACATCTACAAGTTGTTTAAATATTTAACAAATATATTTTCAAACAGTTGTAACATAAAAATTACCTTCTCTAACAAGATCAAAAAATATATTGCAATCAACTGTCACTATAGTTTCATTTGATTGCATCTCCTCTGAGCTTGTAAGTGGAATTTTCCCTTTTATATTAAGTTTGGTATGTCTCCAATCTTTAACATATTCCACATTTTTGTTTTCGCAAATCTCTATGGATTATGTGTCCTCTATGAAAACTGAAAAAAAAACAAGACTCATTTCTTCTATCAAATGCAAACACATTTTGATATTGTTTTGTTTTAACTGAATGAAATTTTTGTGTCCCATGTATTGTATCGGATTCATATGGGATTAATCTATTTACATATTGGATTCCAACATACCAAAAAACTATGCACAAGACAAGAACTTGTTAACTTGAAATCTATCAAGAAAATGATTGAAGATCATATAAATTTGATCACGTGCATTCAAATATCTTGTGTATGTAGGGGCCGAATAGATTTAACAACAAATAATTACAGAAATTGTAACAGTATTGATTTCAGAAAATTCACTAATTTCTTTTAATTGAGAAAATCAGTAAAATTCAAATATTCCTTATTTTGAGCACATTCGCATATAAATTTGTCAACAAATAATAAAATTTTATGGCAA